>VZTV01014147.1:0-69101 GCA_013400875.1 Anhinga rufa
CAAACCATTCTGTGACTCTGTGAAGTCACCAGCACTAGGAGCTGCTTGTTCAGCCTTTGCTGTACTTCTCTGCTTCCAGAGGCACCGTCGTCCAGACCCTACGGGCAGTGTTACAGCAGCGTATTGTCTCTCTGCCTGGCTCGTGGCCTTCCAGGACAGCTCATCTGGCTCCTGGAGGTCATGACTCGTTCTGCTGGTCCTTAAGTGGCGTATGTGCCTCTTTGGGTTTTTCTCTGCGTGGTACCACTCCACTTTCAGGCTTGCAGAGATGTTGCGTGGATTACAAAACCTCACTTCATTGCCTGGACACCTGCTTTGGCCTAACTGCCTGTTGGTTTCAATATGCCATGAACAAACATTTCCAGATCTCACTTGCCGCATTTTACTGCGTAGCCTGTGAGATCACTGTAGCTAAAAGAGCTTTTTTTGGCTGGAGTGAGGGCAAAGAAGAGTCTCGTGTTGCTGCACGTGCTTTGGGCAATGTGGTGGGAGAGTAACTGCTGCAGGGCAGCCTCCCTTCCCCGTGGCTGCAGCTGCACCCAGTCCCAGGGTGCTGGGAATTGCATCAGCGCCTTCCAGAGGCTCGGTTCCACCAGCGAGGACCAGGAGAGGCCAAACTCCTCCTCAGCCTTGTTTTAAGAAGGAGGTTGGGGAGGAGATCTGCCTGCTCTGTGCTGAGAAAAGAGCTGGCTTCCTTTCCGAAGGACCCCTTATCAGTGCGTCTCCTATAGATTAGGCAGCTTTTCCTATAGATACATAAAAAGTTTTGGAAAACTGTGGAATTGACAGATTTGTAACGGGTTTGATTTTGAAAAGTGAGATTTACGTGTGTGTTCCACGTATATGTATGGAATATGTATGTATTTGGGTTAACTGTGCACCCAAACATTCTTAATTTAAGGCCTTTTATGCCAGCTTTTCACTCGGTGAATTTATAACTAAGCATAGTTAGTTAAAAATATCTGAAGAACAGTTTGTAACGAACACTCTATACAGCCAAACAGCATTACTGTCACCGAAATGTCATGTAGGTTGAAAATTCAGATGTCTGTTCCTAGCTCAGAAATTCAGTTACTTGAGTGCGTTTTCAGTAGCTGCATGGATGGGTGCAGAAGCTCTTGCTTGGTGCTGTAATGCTAAAAGTTAACTTTTTATTTAAATTCAATATAGCGTTGATTTAAACAGCTCAAATTAGAAACTGCTGCTCTCTCTGCCATGTTTTGTGCTATTCTTTGGGGTGACTAGTTCCCAAAAGTCTAGGATCACCCTAAGCTAGCTAACCTGGCAGTTTGGAAGGTTGTTAGGGAATGGCAGCGGATGGGCCGTGGGGGAGGTCTGGGTAAGCTTTCCTTTTGGACAGCGTCCCCCCGCTTTCCTCCCAGGAACTCCAAGCTTGGGCCCGTCACGAATAACGCCTGTCGCCTTGATGGTGGTAGGCAGCTTTACAAGAAATACAGTGCTGTAGGATTGACTGGAAGAGGTTGATACCTGATGTTTGGAAGGAACTTTTTAAGTATAAAGTGGCCTTCTAGATGTGATGCTTGATCAGGATCTCGGCTCTGTTTCTGCTGGGCTCAAGGCCATGTACTTCCCCATAATGTGTATGTGAGCTCTGCCTCAAAATGCTGAAAGTCCCCAGCTGGCGAGTAGACGTGGCATGCAGGAGGACTGCGGGAAGGCAGAGTTACAAGGAGGCTGTACTTCGAATGGCTTGGCGGTTCATAGCTTCGATGTTCCCTTCATAATCGGGTCTTGCAAAATCAGTGCACTCAAGTAGGGCTTCAGCGTATCAGCAGTGCTGTGCCACAAAAGACAAACTTGCAAAGGTTTTCTTGCTTTCTTCTAAATCTCTGAGATAAAGACATTAAAAGAAAGAATTATGTTGACATGGGAAAAAGCTCTCTGAAATAGAAAGGTTATCCGTGACAAATTTTGAAGCACTGAGTGGAGCTCCTCAGAGTTTGTTATCAAATACCGTGGCTATTCCAAGAAAAAAATAGCCTTAATTTCATACGGTAATCCTTTTTCTTTGAGAGATCCTTAAACACATACACGTGCACGCGAAGAGTCCTTGAACTGAGGAAGGGCAGAAAATGCATGACAGTATCTTAATTGGTATAATAAAGAAAAAGTGGGTGTTTCCTTGAATGTGTTTCATTTAGTAGCTCCTATAAGCCCTTCAGTTGGAGGTTCACTGAGAAAGATAGACTGCAAGGGACCCAGATATTTAAACATGTAATTAAGAAAATTGGGTCTTTACATAAGCTTTTAGACTGCCCAGCTGTGGTAACGGGAAAGCAGTGCCCCCCTTCTTTGGTAAACCTTCCTGGAGGAAAAAAAGTGGTGTTTTCTGTTTGTTTTTTTGAAGAGGATAATTTCAAAATTCTGTCTTGGATGTAGTTATGCAAGCAGTGGAACTGGCAAAAGATCAGGCGTGGTAACATTTTTGGATGCTGGAAAAAGCAAAATGAATGGTTGGAGCAAGTGTTCCTGCTGCTGCGGAAATAGTAATGTGGGTTAGGTTAAAAAAAGCGTTGTGCTCCTGTTGTGTAAAATCCCATGCTTATATACAAATAATCTGGGAAGGTAGCACACCGACATCTCCCATCCAGTTTGCTTCATTTTGTAAGATGTGTTTTAGCTTGATGGCATTATTACACAGAACATCCATCCTGTTTGAGCTATGCTCATCACCTTTGTCAGTGGGGAATAACAGTTATTCTCTTGCTTTCTTTAGCGTTGATGATTGGTTTTTTTCTTGAAACCGTCGTTGATCCCCGTGGCCTACAACACGATGCCGTCCCTTCGTGGTCTCTCATGGCCCTGACCTTCTGCGTAGCGTAGGGAGCCAGGAGTCGAACGGCGCTGCCTGCGCAGGGCTCCTTCCTTCAGAAGCTCTTTTTTCCCTTTCATTAGGCTTCTGTACATGTAGCAGAGCCGTGGGGATTGAGCGGGGATGAGACGGTGTCTGGGGAAGAGTTTAGTCTGAAAGACTAGACGGGAGCCAGAAATGAAAGGCTCTACTCAAGATTCTCAGATAGTTAAGTGACTTAGCTGCTTTTTGAAGTACAAGCGTCTACTGATGAGGAATGGGAGTTATCTTGTACTCTCTGAAGATACCGGAAGTGTTACTGGGGAAGAATTAAGATTGCTCCTTATTTGCTCCCTGTAGGGAACAGGAAAAGATATGACAATGAAAAATGAAATGAAAATCAGTAATTTAAATTGCGCCCAACTAATCTGAGCTCTTTCTTTGGCAGCGGATACTCAAAAGAAAAGAAATTCAGTAAATCTTGTCTCTCTGTGGAGATCATTAAGATATTTGGTGCAACAGCCAGAGCAGGATTCTGGAAGGTTACGGCTTGTTGGGGAATCGTGGTGAATTAGCCAGATCCTGAGGTGAGATGGTAAAGGGCAGAATTATAAGAGAAAATATTAAGTAAGAGGAAGACCACTGGAAGAGTGTCTTAGGGATAGTCTGAACACTGTCTTATTTTGGTATAATTAATGACTCTTCTAGAAGTTGCAGTGTATTGGGGAAGCTAACTGGAAAAAGATAATTAATAGAGCTCACAGAGAAAAATCGGGGTAACAAAAAAGGAAAGAAAGCATTAGGGTAGGAGTAGGATGAAAATGAGGAATACAAAGTGCAGTGCTCTATATTTAGCAAAAACTGTTTGAAGGGGAATATTCTTACTAATAGACGTGGCAATAGTGAAACCCCATCTGAAACACAGCCTGGGATTCTGGTCACACACCGAAGGCTCCTGCGAAGTGCAGCAGATGCAGAGGGGGGACGTCAGAGGGGACGACCTGAGCCGTTGCGAGGGGCTTTGGGGGACCCCGCTCGGGCAGGGGGTCCCCGAGCACTGCCAGGGAGGCTTGGAGGGGGCAAAGGCTGCGGCTGGGCAGGGTTTGATCGCGGTTCGTGAGAGGTGACTTCGCGTGTTCCTGTGGGACTAGGCTCCAGCTCGAGTCGGTCTTCAGAGGTTTGTCACTCTTTGTTACGTGCAGGATCTCAGTTTTACCACTTTGGCAGAGAACGGTATCAATTTTTTTTTTTTACTAATTTAGTTGGGATGATATAAAATGCCCATTGAAACTCCCTGTGAAGGAAGGTGATGGTGAGGAGGGCTTCCTTTCAGCAAGTTACGAGGACTTGAGACCCAGAACGTGCAGGAAAAGGGGGCTGTTCCTTCGGTTTCAATTTCTGGCTTTGATTTATAGCATCCTTTTGCCGTTTCTGTTATTGGTAAACACCCATAAGTCCAATCCCAGGCCGTGGTAAAACGGGCAGACCATGGTTAAGAGGTGAGCGTGTGGCGATGAAGTATTGTCTCTTTTGGAAGGGTCAGGAACAGAATTTGGGTGTTATTTTACAGACCAAATTTTAGCTGCCCAGCCGGGCACCCTTTAGCTAACAGAAACCACTAGTCTCTAAGCCACATTTTCTCCCCCGGTAAGGTTAGAGTTCAGAATGTTGGGTCTTTCCATCCAGGGAACTGCTCTGTACGTCCCTGGCAGCGTGTGCTCGGCTTCTCCTGGAGAGGTTAATGGTCCCGCTGGCAGCCGGCTCTGGAGCTGCAGATGTTACAGCTGCAGACTGCGCACGCTTTTGTGGGTATGAAACCCAAATACACTCTTCTGCCCCACAAAAAACCACTCAGTTTTATACTTCTGTGATGTCTCTGAGATTAATAGCGTATTCTAGCGTTCCATAAGCTTTCTATTTATTGGCAGTCCAGCTCTAGGTTTGCTGATGATGTTATTGCTCGCAGTGTCCAGTAGTTTTGGGTTTTTTTTTTTAAATACTTTCCACTTATGGTCTACTCTATTTATCTCTTACTGTTATGTATACATTGGAGGCCGTTCCTCCACTTATATAAATCATTGATTGTTGCAGTTTTGGCTGATGAGTATGACTCTGAAATATAAATAATAAAAAAAAAACCCCAAGCCCTTTAATGCAAACCGCTTTTAGTGCGGTAGCGTGGCTTCCCTATCTGCAACCAGCCTTGATTTTAATCCAGCAAAGCATTTCTGTGAACGAATATAGTCCTTGGTTTTTAGTTCAAGCTACTTGCCGTTAAAGTTAATTCATGCATATTTTGTGTCCGTTGTTGATAATATTCAGCTATAATCTAAGTCATGTTAGTTTTCTGGTGCGAAAAGTTGTTAAATTTGTTTTCAGAACTGAACTGCTTTTTACAAGCTGGCTGGCAGCTGCATTAAGGTATTCTGCTCCGAATAAATAGCGGAGGTGGAAGATTAACTCACATTCTCTTGCGTTACAGCTAGTTGTGTCCCATCAACATGTTCTGGAAGTTTGATTTGAACACAACATCACATGTGGACAAGCTGCTGGATAAAGAAGATGTGACACTTCACGAGCTGATGGATGAAGATGACATCTTACAGGAGTGCAAGGCTCAGAACCGCAAGCTGCTGGACTTCCTCTGCCAGCAGCACTGCATGGAGGAGCTGGTCAACCTCATCACACATGAGCCCCCGGTGGATATGGATGAGAAGGTCCGCTTCAAGTAGGTATTTGTTTTCTGTCCTGTACGAAGAACACTGAATGAGAGGTGTCAATGTCGGAAGTGCTCTGGTGCGAGATGGATGTAACCTTTCAGTCTTGGGGAAAAGGCTTTCGAGTATTGTGAAATATTTCACAGATTTTGTTACTTGTAATGAATTTTCAGAAGCTTGTTTCTTTATTTTTAATGGTTTAACATTGAGTTTGTCTAAAAAAAAACAAACCCCAAAACCTCTTGCTCTTTGTTCGAAACTTTGCAAGTGAAATAACGAGTATCTCAGAAGTACCTGTAGTATGTTTTTGTCAAAATTGCAAGCAAAGAGCATTCTGCTCTGAGGTACAAACCCCTGAACTTGATTGGTTTTCGGTAGTCGAGCCCACAAAAGAAAGCAAGCGAGCTGTACAGCGACTAAAAGATGTAATATCTTCAGTGCACTGTGTGTGCAGACCCTGCTGATTTCACTGTCCTTACGGTCAGGGAGAGGGCCTGGCTCGGGGAAGAGCCTCTTTCTTCTGGTGGAGAACTCTAGATGTGTTTGGTTCTCACATCAGGCTGTGTTTATAGATTTTTAAATGAATGTATACTTGAAAATATTTACATTTTGGATTTGGGAAGTTTGTTTTTCTTTGTTAAGTTTATGTAAAAATAAAAGCCTGCTCTGTGTATAAATAAATACTGTGGGAATGGATCAGTGTTGGTTATTGCTGTTGTTGCCTGAAATCCAGGGAAGAAACTCGAATTGGTTAGGCTTACTGCTAGGTGAGACAGTTGATCAGCTAGGTTTAGGTGACTATTTCCAGGTGGGCGAGTGCCGGGAAATAACGTTATGTAGTAACTTTGAATATGATATGGCTGCTTTTGCCAAGCTTCTGCACTAGAAGGTGAATTACAGAAGGAACCAGGAGTATTAGTTTTATACTGTTGTCCTACAAATGCAAATTTTGTGCAGGTTCAAACCAGGGACGTGGCACACAACAGTCTTTTGACCGTTTGTGTTTCCCGTATCGTATCAGAGTGACTGGCTTTTCCTGAGGGGACAGCCTTGTGCTTGCTGCAGCTCGTCATCCATGTTGTTTGCACAGCTGACCTGAGAGCAGCTCAAGCCCAGAACGTCTGGGTGAAGGTGGTGGGCAATACTTCCCTTAGTGCTAGGCGTTAATGATCAGAGGAGGAGTTGAACGGTGCGAGATGTGGTCCTCGGCTGGCCTCTGGGTGTGTTTTGCTGGAGGGGAGGTGAGGGGTTCCAGCACCCGGCCCTATCTTTAAGTCCTGTTCTTTAGGAGATTTTTGTGGCTGCTGTGAGAAGACAGTTTATGTCTCTGGTCCTGCGTGCTGAAGGGTGGAAGTGGAAACCTTCTCCTGTTGTAACCAAACAGACTAAGAATAAGGAAAGGTGGGGGCAAATGGAGATTTCTCAAGAAGCAAAATCCTTAATGCAAACCAAAATGAGGAGGGAAGCTCAGTATGAGAGTGCTTGCTCCGGGCGTCCTTGAATTTCACGTGCAGGATTTATATGTCTTTTCATCAGCTTTTGAAGGCAGCTCAAGGCCCCGCTGATGAGGGGGCACAAGGGTAGACAGTGGTGGGAAGAGGTCAGCCTCCAGTGTTGCATTCTCCTGTCCTGGCAAGGTAGAAGAAAGTCTTGTGCTGGGAAGGCTTTCAGTTAGCAGTCTCATTCACGGATCTCTTCATCAGATGATGGCGTTATATCCTCTTCCTCCTCAAAGAGCGGTCCCTAAGGTGCCTGCTCAAAAAGCAGGTACGGTGGTGGGAAGCAGGGTTATGGACCAGCGAGGTGGGTGAGGCTGATGGCAATGAGAACTGCGTGGTGACCTGCTCACCAGGACAGATAGAGCTGATCTCTATCAAGTATTTTTTGGGAAATGCTTCCAGTACTGTATGTAGAGCAGGCAGAGAAGCATTTTCAAAGCATGGTGAGGCACTGGAGAGGGTTTAAGCTTATTAAAATCTGGGGAAGCTTTTGGAATAAAGGCTAAGCAAGAAGAATGGACTCTGTCTAAATCCAAATGGAATCCAATTTTTGGCTCTAAAGAAAAGGTTAAAGTTTTTAAACTGGAACAGGGGAGAAACTTGATAGGTTTGGAAGGACATGCAGCTCGGAATGATGCATGCGGTGGAAATAGAATCATCAAAACGCATTAGTCTTGAAGCGTCAGTAGGATGTAAGTTCAGGAGGAGAACTGCAAAGAGGAAGACGCGACAGTAAATCCCCATCTAAGCATAGCATGCAAAACCAAGCAACCAGACGAAGACCTGTAGCAATCAAAGAAGCGTGTGAACTATTTGAACTGCAGTGTCTCTTTATAATGAACTTGTTGACATACTGGCGTGTCTCATAAACCTGCTGAGACCCTGCAGTGGTGAGAGCACAGCTCATAGGAAAGGCAGAGTAGGCTCTGCTAGCGTAAGAGTGGGCTGTAGGGGATAGAGAGCTGAGTGTCAAGTGAGGTGAGCTAGCTGCAGCGTGGAAGCCTTACGGGTTGGGATGCCGTGCCGAAATGGAGAGGGTGAAGCATTAGATCTGACTGTGTGAAACTTGGAGTCTGTAAAGGCTGTGAGAGCAGAATGTGCTATAACAATGAGGGGTTTCATTTATCCCCCCGCTGACAGCATATATATCACAGGGAGGCACAGTGCCTGAGTTTTTAGGAATTGTGAATGCCTTTTGCATGGAGCAATGAGCCAGAAAAAGGAGAAATAACTCTTGATATACCCTTGGGAGCTCTAAGAAATGTAACTGTTGTAAAATCACTTTGTAATAGTAACCATAATGTACTCGGATTTAACATCCTCGTAGGAGCAAAAAAGACATAAACAGCATTATCAAGGGCTTGGGGTTTGTTTTTCTAACTTTTAGGAATGGAACTACATAAATATGAGGAGGCCAGTTAGGAAGTAAATGGTGCTGTGAAAGGGTAAAAAGCTCACAGCTGGCCTGGAAACATTTTAGTGGCTCGTGGTAAATGCAGAGCTTGTATTACAAGATTTAAAAAAAAAAAATCCTAATGTGGAACACTGGCTTGGTTAAAAACAAATAACAACTTCCAGGTAAAAGTGCATCCTCACAAAAGGGAACGTGTGTCCAGATACAGAAAAAAGATATTGTGGCTAGTTAATCTGAGAGACTGGACGAAGGCATTTTGAGGAGCAGTTTGCTAAAGGCAAACCCGCTAATACTCTAAACCCACCAAAATAAGGAGGCCTCTCTGAGCATGTGTAGGGCGGGTGGGCGATGCAAGTGTCAAACGGAGACAGGGCATAGGACTGCAGCAGGAAATCTAATTAAACTGTCTGTGTTGGTGCTCACTTCACAGACTTCTCAGGAGATTCCCAAGTGGTGTCTGTCTTTACAGGGGAGCCGTCTCACGTGGGAGCATCTGGGGAACAAAACCAGTGGAATAATTGTTAGGGTTGGCTGGTATTCACCCGAGTGATTTAAAGTAATTCAGGTATGAAATTGCTCACCTGGTCGACCTTAAAACTGGTGGAATGCAAGTGGCGAGCAGGACGCCAGTTCGTAAGAAGGGTCTGTAGGCTGGTAAATCTGGCTTCTGCGTTGTGCACGTTGGAAGCGGTACGGCACCGCGCTGTGATTCGTAGGCAGCTCTCTCAGCGCGGGCCCCCAGCCATCGCGCGGTGCTGCTGCTGCAGAGGGGAGGCAGGCTTCAGCTCCGGGGCTGAGCTTGGTGGAGTCGGTGAAACACGTGGAAAACGGTGATACGCCTAATGCGGCATAAGTACGGCCCTGAAAAGATAAGGTCCCTTATCACAGACTGTTGAAAACAGGCTGTCATGGGGTAGCAGAGAAGGGCTCTGTCATCAGTTAGTAACTGTTCAAGAGAAGAAATGTAGATGAGGGAAAAACGGCCAGTTCCAGGTGTCTGGTTTCACGCTGCTGAGTCCTGTGCTGTTCGATATATTCACACATGAAATAAGAGGGGAGATGGATTATAAATATAGAAAGTTGATAATGCAAAATGACTTAGGTTAGTTAAGAGGTAGGAGGATCTCATGATGTCCCATGGCCAAGCAGTAATAAAGCAGATACAGCCGGTGCTGATTGTGTAACGGCTGGTGGCCTGAGGTACGCGCGCGCATTGACAGGCCTCAGATTAGTTTTTACATCGTGGGGAAGGCTTTGGAGTCCTCGTGGGCTGGAAATACTCGATAAACAGTGAATGCAGGGTGTGTTCGTGATGGGGAGCACAAGGCTCTACACAAAGCAATCCAGTGCATGTACTGGAAAAGTTACTGTTGTCCTCTAACACTTGGCTTCACCCTTTATATACTACCAGGGCAAGAAGTATTTTCCTTCTTAAGAACCGAATGGAACTGTGATGAGTAAAGTAAGGCTTAAATTGGGAAGGTCGGGGTGTGGAATTTCTTCCAAAATAAAAGTTCTGTTGAATGAATGTAAGAAAACTAAACCAGTAACAATTATTAGGGTAAAGGTGGGCATAGAGCGATGCACTGGAAAGCATAATAACTGAAGGGAGGCTCCAGCTTGGGGTGTGAATTGAAAAGAGCCGAGGGCCATCAGAGCGTCCCGCCAGTTAGGCCACGTGTACATAACTCCGGGTACAGCTAAGGCAAACCCATGGGAAGAGCAGGCGAGCGGACAGCCAGCTGAAGAGCGAGCTGCGGGTCTCTTCGCAGAAGAGGTGTAAATGCCAAGAACAGCCACGTGGGATCAACCGAAAAGGTCTTCCTTTCCTGGTGCCTGGCCCCTGACAATGGTCCTAGCAATGTCTTCGTACGGTGGCGTAGTCAAACGTGCTGTGCTTGAGATACGGGCACACTGTGAATTCACACGACGACGGTGTGTTTTTCGTATCTGTTCCTTTCGTATGATTGCCAGCAATCCACGTGTCCGTCTTCTCACTCCAAGAGCTGAGCTGAGGTTTCCAAAGACCTACAATAATTCCTCTATTCCTTCCCTGAGAGGTGGTCATTAGCTTAGGAAGCATTGCCAAAGTACGAAATCTGCTGTGCCTGGGAAAGCAGGAGACCAAAGCTCAGAGCAGGGGGTCCCACTTCACGTTCAGGAGGTCCTGTTAAGATTTCTTCTTGACCTCTTAATGAGGTGTAGAGCAGAAGCCTTAACTGATTCCCACTGAGAGAGAAAAGCACAGCGGAGAAACGCTGCAACCCGGATCCTGTCACACGCTCACAGGCCTTCCTGCAGAGGTGGTGGAGATGAGAGAGTTGCCTCCCAGTGCGACTCACCTAGCCATTCCCACGGCGCTCTTCTGCCTGGGTTTTCCCTTTGAGACTGAGACTAGGAAAAAAAATAATCTTGCTGTGTCATGGAAGATTGCTTCAGCTACACTGTTGTACAGAAATGAAGGCATTCCCTTTGTGTTGTAGAAACAGCCGTATTATCGCAGGAGTGTTTTGTATTGATCTTGGAGTTGGCTTGTGTCTAAAGTTACGAAAAGTGGTAGACCTTGCATAATTACTGAAAGTGGTAAATCCCTTGGGTTTGTGTCTTACGGCACGGCACAATATTTATTTGGAAGGCGAATGCACTAAAGGAATGAACGTGCATTTGCAGCAAGAGTATTCTGTAGGTTTTTTTATGTTGTTATTAATTTAGTTGGCCGTTATTAAAATATATAATAAATTTTCTTTTTGCTTTTGGAAAAAAAAAAAGAAGATAACCAGCTCTGCTTACAGAGAGAAAATGCTCGAACCGTGAAGGACAGGGTTTGTTTTTAATCTGTATCACTTGATAACAAATCAAACTACTTTAGGAAGCGTGGATGGGAACTGGCACTCAGTGGGAGGTTCGGAGTGCAGAATTGCTGCCTTGTGCTTAGAACTGCTGAAGCACTTGAGCACGCCCTGCCAGGGTCTTTAAACAGTTAGTGGCGTAAGAGTAAATCATGGCTTAAAAATGGAGTCCCCCTTCCTTTTGACTCTAGGATCATATATGTCATTGCAACTGTGAAAATGGTGTTAAAGTTCGGTGCTAGGTTGACTTTCACAGCGCTAGTGGACGGCTGTTTCTGACCATGATAACCTCGGTGTGATGGTGAGCAGGCCTTTTCCGAAGGAGTTCTCTTAAGCCCTGTTTATAGTTGGACAGTAGCTAGAATATTAAATTAAGACACTAATCTAACAATGAAACGCTGAAACGAGGTTTTAAAATATAAAAAAATTGCTAGATGAATTTCAGTGTTGTAGTGTGCCTGCAAGGCAGCCTCCCATCCCCTGCTTAATTCCTTCAGCGCGTGAGTGATGGAGAGGCTGAATCAGTGCAACGTCTGCAAAACAGTGCCATGTAGCCATACGTTACGGTGGGCTTTTCGTGAGGAATCTCAGCCTGAGGAAACTTAGTCCTTCAGCAAAACTAACAGTCCCCCAAAAGCGGTTTTTGCATTGACTTTATGTTATTGTTTTGTACGTATGCACTTTGATATTTGAGACTTTGTCTAATTATAAACATAATATTGATCATCAACATGTTATTACCTTTTCTGATCATAAATGTGACCTATTTCTAAAAGCACCCCCTGGAAGAGCAAGAAACAAGGTCAGGAAAAGAAAGGATTTCATTAGCTGTCAAATATGATTTCATATTCTGATTTAAGTGAGCAAAACTATTTAAACCAGGCACAGTAATATTTTCTGAAGAACAAGTTAATTTTACAGAAGACTGTAGACATGACTGAGAAATCGAAACTTGAGGTTGGCTATGAAATGTTTGTTGTACATAGTGTATGCTCATTTGCTGGGAGTTTTGTGTAAGATCTAATGTTCTGTCTCTAAATTCTAGTCCTCTTGATTTAAAAAAATGTTCATGTTTAATTCAGCTGCAGTAGTGGAAAGAATAATTTACAGAAATGTTTCAGAAACTTGCTAAAATATGCATTCTTCACATCAACCTTCAATTTTGGGTTAATTTTAGTTGTGCAAATGGATTCATGTTAAAAGATTTTAAGAGATTTTAAGTGTATTGAAACTGATTAAGCGTCACTTTTGAAAACCAGAACTAACTGCAATTTGAAGGCAACCGAGAAGCATAATTCAGTGGTTTAATAAAAAATAAAAACACACGATGTGCTACAGGAAATAGTGCTTCCTCAAAATGTGCCATTAATGTAGATGACCCTTGTTTCTGTGTGGTTTGTTCCCCCCGCCCCCGTCTCCAGGAAGGGCAATCCTCCTACTCTTTACTTTATAACTTTAATAAGGGAAGATTTTCTTGAGAGTTTTCATTTCACCTTTAGTTGCTCTGGTTCTGTCCTCCCAGATATCCAAACACAGCCTGTGAACTGCTGACCTCGGATGTGCCGCAGATCAATGACAAGCTAGGAGGGGATGAAACTCTGCTGAATATCCTCTACGACTTCTTGGATCACGAGCCTCCTTTGAACCCTTTGCTTGCCAGTTTCTTCAGTAAGACTATTGGGAATCTCATTGCAAGAAAAACGGAACAGGTAGTGATTAGATTTGTCCTGATACGTAAGCACGAATGAATTCGCTAATGTTGCTTGTGTTGCATGGCGGTAGCATTGCTACCCTCGTGGTCTTGTTGTATTCTTGGGGTTGAAAAATAGCTCGCCGTGCTCTTCAAGGTTGGAGTTGAAACGTAGGCTTTGAAAGGTTCTTCAGACTTCCGCAGTGGAGGGAGCTGCTGGCTCATTTAGATGCTTTTGCACAGTGCTAGTTTCAGATCTGCAGTAGCTGGAATATTCCTGTGCCACAGCTAAAGCTTTATTTTTCGTACAAAAGCATATTGATGCATCATTTGACCATTGCCCAGAGTCCTCTCGTTACATAAACAATGCCTCAGCCTCACGCCTGTAAAAAGGGTGTTGGAAACATGAGCTGAACAGTGTTTTAGGAATACGTGTGTTCCAGTACAAAAGGGATTTTAAAAATGAAGGCTGTCAGAGCCTCAGTGGAATGAAAAATTCCGCAGCTTCACCAGCTTCTTGACGCTCTTATTTCTGTGGGCTTGGCTTCCTTTGTGGCACAGAGGAAAGAAAAGATAGCTAAAAAGATTTGACTTAGTATTCCCTCGAAACGGGAGCGTGATTCTCTTCTCTCGTTCTCTGGAGAATTTCTCAACTTAGTCGCTGTTTTGCATCAAGATTCGTTGGTTGAGACAAGGTGAAGTATAGGAAGTTCTGCGTGCCGTGTCTGTGTGTTGTACTAGCAACTGATGATGACACTTTTATTTTTAGGTGATTGCATTTTTAAGGAAAAAAGACCAATTTATTAGCCTGGTGCTAAAGCATATAGATACATCAGCAATGATGGACCTCCTGCTTCGTCTGATCAGCTGTGTGGAGCCCGCGACTCTACGGCAGGAAGTACTGAATGTGAGAATCTCCTGCTCTTTTTCTTTACGAGATTGGGAACAAGGGGGCTTGTTTATTTGTGTCTTAAAGAAATAGAATTCTTTTTGTCGTTTATTATGAGAGCGGATCCACTCTTCTGAAAACTATTTTTTGTGGTGCTAGAGCCTGCACATCAGTTACTCCGGGTACTTCAGCCTGTTTGCGGCTTGCACAGCAGCGCAAGCCTGGTTCAGTCACTGGCAGTAAAGGATTTTCAACTCATTTTTCCATATAGCAACGACTGTTTACTCCAGCTGGTTTTGCTGTAGGGCTTTGAGAAAGGAAATCTGTAATCTTTCCCAGCGTTCAGAATTTTAGACTTGATCATTTGGGACAGTAAAATTTGTTTAATTCCTCACCGTGTTCAAGGGTGGTATGTGATATTTGGAGATGATATCTCGTGCCTCCTCCTTCCCCTTCCTCTTTAATAGGCTGCTTTATAAAATATCTCATTGAGATGCTTAGTTTGCTTTACAGGTAGGACAAGTTTTTCTCCCTTCATAGCCCAGGCTGGGTGAGGCTGCATCAGCCCCCCTTTAGTGGGCAGATGTGCAGGATTGGAGGAGAAAACCCTGCTTTAGCTCCCTCTCAGGAAACTAAAGAGCAGTGTGCCGTATGGAGACCTGTACTCGAGTCACTGAAGCCCACACCAGGATTTATAAGTTTGGCAGCCTTCACTGCCTGAGTCTTCCGTGTCCAGAGCAATGACCACACCATAGCTGAGCTGGGAAACGTTCTTCGCAGAGACTCAGGATAGATGATTGTCAGCGTTCGATTCCTCCTCTCAGCCTTACGGTGCATTGCGCAGTACACACGCTGTTACAGAGAAGGAAAAACGTACAGGCACAGGTCGCTCCTTACAGACTTGTGCAGGCATTCACCCGTGAAAGGAAGTGTTCGGTTTTTGGCAGGAAAGCGAGCAATTCAGTTGGTTAGACATCAAATAGTAATACCAAGAAAGGAGATGGGAGGAAGAAGCCTTCAAGAGATGGACTGATGGAGGATGATAATGATGGAGGATTCACTGGAAGAGAAAGCAGCTTTGCAGGAAAGGTCCAGCCACGTCCCAGGCCATGACGGCCTGAGGGCAGCCAGGGCGGTGAGGGCAGGGGTTGCTCTTCTCTGCTCAGCACTGGTGAGACCCGTCAAGATACTGGGGCCAGGCTGGGGCTCACCAGTGCAGGACGGACGTTGCCGTAGTGTGGCATAATGACATTACCAAGATAAATGCAATTATTTTTTTCTGCTGATGTTAAAATGGCATTTTAACTGAGTAGCGTTTCTCCTGGATGGATGGCTTCCTTCCAGGAAACCTCCAAATATCCAGGCTTCCAAATACTAACCGTACATAAAGAGGCAGATCTGGATGGGATGTATTTTAGCGCCATCCCATCAGCTTAATTCAGCCAGTTGAAGATTTCACACAGTCAAGAAAATGAAAACAAAGCGAAGATACCAGGTGGCACTGGAGGTGCTCCTGAAGGGTTTTTTCCCCAAATAGTCTTGGTATAAGTATTATCTCCAAGCATTTAAAAATTTGATGGCTTAATGACTTCTGAGAAAAAGAGAGAGTAGTAGCAATATTGAAATTTGGGATTGAATGTTTAGAGAAGCCACTTACCAGCAATTTTGGCAATATATTCAGAAACTTAAGTCTCCGGAAAAGTTAAATTGCAGTCTTCATTTTGGTAGGTATTAAAAGTAAAAGTTATACTTCATGGGCTGCTTTAGCTTTTCATCACAGCAGGAAAAAAATACTGCTTGTCAGCTAGTAGCTAGAATGGATGTGAATGGTTTGCAGTCGCAAAGCAGTCTTCACGTTTCTTTGGGATGCTGGGCACCTCAGAGAGGTAGCAGGCTCTTTTGAGTTTTAGCAAGAGGAAAAGCGTTGTTATTAGTTTTTCAGGAGCTCACACAGCTGCAGTTGGCTGATCTTCCCAGGTTCTCACTCCTGCTTAGCCGCTCTTCTCCCACTCCTAACTGCTGAGACTGGGGAGAACGTGGTCCGTGGCGCAGTTTATTAGATGGTAACCATAAGGCTGTGCACCCCTTGTCAAACCGCACAGCGGAGTCCATCTGTCTTGTGATCTGGATCTGAGCTGCGCTTTTTCATTTCTGTGCATTTAATTAACTTCTTATATATTGCATCTTATAAACTCCGATGTGTTGTCATCTTCTGTAAACCGTTTCCAGTAGATTGATTGCTCTATCCATGCGTTGACCCTGCATGCAGACATGATCGCTGACAGCGCTGTATGTTGACAGTCTGTCTTTAAATGCCATATTCAGGGTTTTTTTCACTCTCTGCACATCCTCCTCCACGCAGAAGCTGGTGTTTGGGATAGACGTCCTGTGCCATAGATTTTTGGCTAGCTTATCAATTACTTTTATAGCACAGTGACAGCAATTAAACTTAGTATTTTAAGGTTTCCCTGGCATTGATGTACTCTGCTACTGGGTGGTATCTAAGGAGGTCTAACATTACATCAGGGTCTCCAGGTTATGCTCCAGCTACTTCCCAAGTGTATGAGTGCCTTCTACGTTGTGTTTGTGTGACTTAGCAAAAGCTGTCCCAAGTAAAGTTTCAGAAGCAGCTTTTTTTCGCTAGGAAGTGCTGCTGTTGAGGGCACATCACTTCAGGGTGTGAAAAGACCGTTTTTCCACTTGGCATTGCTGTGCTGGCAGAATCCTCTGTGAACTTCAGTTGCTTCATTACATGTTTCCTGCTGTCTGGAAAGGTACTGTTGTACAGTGTCAGATCTATGAAGATGATACCTTAAGCTTTAAGTTAAACAGAATTATATTCTGCATAACAAGTCCCACAGCACCTCTCCTTCGGGATTTGATGTCCACATTGTTGCTTTGGCTCGGTAAGCCCTGATAATGGCACAAGGGTCTAATTCTCTGGCCTTCCATTTTAGAAATCTGTAGTCTGTGACAGCTGGACAGTGCTGGTGGCTTCATTCTCTGCTTTGCTTTCTGTTGAACGGACCTTCTAAAGTGCGTGCTTGAAGTTGCCTTGTCTGCCCCTTGCTCAGATGACGTTAGCCAGGGTGGAGGTTCTCACTGTACTAGTGCAAGCGTTTGACTTCCAGTGCCGAGGGAAGCTGGGCCAGCAATTCCGTGCGCACTGTAAGTTGGCATTGCCACAGAAAGAGGCAGTCCTGCTTTCACCTTCTTGCTGCTTGTTCTGCCCATCCAGCTCCTCTTGAATCTTTGCCAGCTGAAGTGTTCACGTTCAATTCCTTGAGTTGTGTTGGGTTTGGTTTGGGGTTTTTTTGTGGGTTTTTGGGGTTTTTTTGTTTGTTTGGTTGGTTTTTTTGCATGGACTTGTGCAATGATGAGGAAAAAGGAGCAGAAGATAAGTGGATGAGTATAAGCAGAGAGAAGGTGGCAGTGCCATTTTATATAGAATCATAAGGTGGTTTAGGTTGGAAGGGACCTTCAGGGCCCATCCAGTCCAACCCCCTGCAGTGAGCAGGGACATCCCCAACCAGAGCAGGGTGCTCAGAGCCCCGTCCAGCCTGACCTGGAACATCTCTAGGGATGGGGCATCGACCACCTCTCTGGGCAACCTGGGCCAGTGTCTCACCACCTTCAGTGTAAAACATTTCTTCCTTATATCCAGTCTAAACCTGCCCTCCTTTAGTTTGAAACCGTCACCCCTTGTCCTGTCACAACAGGCCTTGCTAAAGAGATCGTCCCCATCTTTCCTACAGCCCCCCTTTAAGCACTGGAAGGCCGCAATAAGGTCTCCCCGCAGCCTTCTCTTCTCCAGGCTGAACACCCCCAGCTCTCTCAGCCTGTCTCCACAGCAGAGGTGCTCCAGCCC
Organism: Anhinga rufa; assembly: GCA_013400875.1. Lineage (NCBI taxonomy): Eukaryota > Metazoa > Chordata > Aves > Suliformes > Anhingidae > Anhinga > Anhinga rufa. The sequence continues at coordinate 17,739 of VZTV01014147.1, forward strand.
CTGATCACCTCCGTGGCCTCCTCTGGCCCCGCTCCAGCAGGTCCATGTCCTGTCTGTGCTGGGGGCTCCAGAGCTGGACGCGGCGCTGCAGGGGGGTCTCACCCGAGCGGGGCAGAGGGGCAGGATCCCCTCCCTCGCCCTGCTGCCCACGCTGCTGGGGATGCAGCCCAGGGCACGGCTGGCTTTCTGGGCTGCCAGCGCACATTGCCGGCTCATGCCCAGCTTTTCGCTCACCAGTACCCCCAAGCCCTTCTCCGCAGGGCTGCTCTCCATCCCTCCATCCTCCAGCCTGTATGGATACCGGGGGCTGCCCCGACCCAGGGGCAGGACCTTGCCCTTGGCCTTGCTGAACCCCATGAGGCTCTCACAGGCCCACCTCTCCAGCCTGGCCAGGTCTCCCTGGATGACATCCTGTCCCTCAGGTGTGTCAGCCGCACTGCTCAGCTTGGTGTCATCTGCAAACTTGCTGAGGGGGCACTCGATCCCTGTGTCTGTGTCGTTGGTGAAGATGTTAAACAGTACTGATCCCAGTACGGACCCCTGAGGGACGCCACTCGTCACTGTTCTCCATCTGGACATCGAGCCACACACCACTACCCTCTGGATGTGACCATCCAGCCAGTTCCTTATCCACCGAACAGTCCACCCATCAAATCCATATCTCTCCAGTTTAGAGAGCAGGATGCTGTGGGGGGCTGTGTCGAAGGCATGCTCTTAAACTGTTTGTAGAACTGCAGTTTGTGGTGTGTTTTCCCTTTCTCTTCCTTGATCTGTAAGTGAGGGCCTGGACTTAACATGAAAATATGATAATTCTTTTATCCATTTCCTTCTGTTCATGCATGACAGAGGAATGCTTTGTTTGTGTAGCTTGGATTTTGTTGATTTGGAGAGCTGTGCCATCAAGAGAAAACTTGGCTAGCACGTGCTGTTCCTCCATACTTCTGTCCTGAGTTTGACAGAAGCGCCACTGTACAAGGAAGCCTCTGGATTCAGCAGCCCATGGGTAGGTGCGATGAAAGGAAAATTATCTGTTGTCTACATTGCATCTCTACAGCCCTGTCTCCTCCCTCTTTCTGGACTCTCATAATTGAAAATACCAGAAGAGTCTTCATCAGAAACCTCTAAGGACGTGCTTCCAGCAGGTTTGTCTTTCAGGCACCTACATTTTGATATCCGTGGACAAATCTGACATCATACAGATGGATGACAGCATATTCTCTTTGATCGGTGTCATTTGATCCTGGAACATCTCTGTGGATTTGTGAAAGAAGTAATGTTGACTTTAAATAATTTACTTCTTGTGCAGCAAGAAAGCTCAGATATGGGTTGCTTCTTGAAGCAAGATAGATGGCATCAAAGAAGCCTGTCCTGTGTCTGCATGTTGTTAGTATAAAATCTTACCTAGAAAAATGCGGAGGCACAACTGCTGTGAGAAGACTCCACATCTGATTTTGCTCACAAGTAGTGGGAACGTACGTGAAACAGATCCAGTTATAGTGAGTATCTCTTCTGCACTTCATCTTCTCATGCTTGCCTTAGTGACAAACAGTACAGCTTCTGTTGTATCATCTTCACTGAGGAAATTAGCCTGTCCCCCTGATTCAGGTCTGGAGGAGAAAGCCTGCTGTGGCTCAGCTGGAGCGGAGCGAGTCGCGGGGATCTCACCACAAAACCCCACCTTTGGGCTGCAGAGTGGGTTACACCGTTCAACATACCTGACGCGGTTTCCTTGGCAATCAGGAGAACGTCTGAAGAGAAATCTGCTTGTCCTGGCTGGATCCATCTCTTCTCCCTGGGTGTTGGTGAAGAGCACCCAGGCGTGGACCATGGCTTCTGCAGAAACCCCTCACAAGCTCGGTACCTCTGTGGTTGAGCTGATCTTCCACTTCTCACTGCTTGTAGCCACGGTATTGTGTACCCTATTTGTCAGTCTAACGTGGAAAGTAATCATAGCACAGAAAAACCCCTCCTGCATGTCGTCCCGCTTTTTTCTGTTGCTTGAATGGGCAACAAACTGCAAGAATAAAAGGGTGTATTCTTCCTGCCGTCTTTACCCTACAGAAATGGCAGTTCCCAGAGCTAGGTTCTTTTTCTCTTGTAACACAAGTTGTCCTACTGCAAGATCAGTCCTCAGCTGAGGGAAGTCTAGTGTGAATACTTCAGCAAAGTGACTATTGATGTTGTGATCCTTGAAAGATCAGACAACTTGGTCTCTTGATTGTTGCAGAGTCCCTTGTTTGACCACAGTCTTAAATAATAAGGCATGAACTTTCTGTTACTGTGGCTGATAAGGATATCCAAGATGAAGTCACACTGGTTTTAGGTATATTTTCAGCATGTTTTAGAAAACAAAGCTTTGTTGAAGTCCTAATGTAACAGACTTTCTCAAGCACTGACTCTGCAAGACCTCAGAGATTCATTCATAGCATAATGCAGGTTGGAAGGCCCCGAGAAGGTCCGGTTGCCTCTGCAGAGCAGGTCCCATTGAATTAGATTGTTCAAGGCCTTATCCAGATGAGTGTTCAATGTCTCCAGGAGCAGAGATCTGCCTTGGCCCTCATCCCATGTGTGATCACCCTCAAGTGGAGATTTCTTTTTCCTAATATCCAGTTGGAATTTCCCTTGTTGCATCTCATGCCTCCAATCCCATCATGGCACCTCCGAGAGCATCCTGGCTCCATCGTCTCTCCCCACCCCAGTCACAGACCACAGTTGGGTCTCTCCTTTGCATTCTCCTCTCCAGGCTGGGCAAACCCCGCTCAGCCTCTCTGACCTCGTGTGCTCCAGCCCCGACCATCTCAGTGGCCTCCGCGGGACCTGCTGCACTGTTGCAATGTCTGTCCTGGGCTGGTGAGCCCCAGCCTGGCCCCAGTATCTTGATGGGTCTCGCTGGTGCTGAATGGAGGGGAGCAATCCCTGCTGTCATGCTGCTGGCTGCCCTTGGGCCGTCACGGCCTGGGATGTGGCCCGGCCTCCTTTGCTGCAGGGGGACAACGCTGATTCCTGGAGTAATGGGACCACTGAGGGCCCTCTCGGCCTCTTCCGCGAGCCGCTCCCGGCTGATTGACTCCCACCCCGTCCTGCTGCGTGGGGTTATTCCATCCCCCATGCAGGACTTGGCCTTTTTTTGAACTTCTGAGGTTCTTCCCAGGCCATTTCTCCAGCATGCCTAGCTTCCTCCCCTCCTGCGTATCAGCTGCTTCCCCCCAGTGTGGTATTGTTCACGAACTTGCTACAGGTGCGTTTTTTCCCATTTTCCAAGTCTTTAATGAAAACACTTAGCAGTAGGGTCACTAGTACCGACTCGCTTTATTACTGGTAATGTCTGCTCTTAGGCCAACCTGGCCCTTGAGCCTAGTAGCAGGTTCTGCGGGAGGGACATCATTGCAGAGAAAGATGAGAGTTAGTACTTAAGCCAAAGGTTCCCCCGGGTGTGCAGAAAGTCAAGCAGGCGTGGGAGGAGGTCTGCGTGGGTGAGCAGGACACTCCTGCCTGAGCTCACGCATGCACAGGCAGTGCAGAGATGGTGGAGCAGGGATGGAGCACTCGGGAGCGGCAGCGAGCGGCTGCCCGAGCAGGCAGGGATGTTGTTAGGAAAGCCAAAGCTCGGCCAGAGTTGAACCTGGCCAAGGATGTGACGGGCAGCACAGGGACTGACCCAGGGCTTCACCCTAGCAGGGCCCTGCAGTTACTCGTGATGCACAGCGATGTCCCTTGGCAGTGGCACCGGTGCCCGCGTGGCGTCAGGAGGAAGGAGTGGTCGTCGGAGGGCTGGCCGAGCCTCGGCAGGCTCCCCGCGCGCGGGGGGAGTCGGAGCTGCTGGCACGGCAGATCTGGCCGGTGGGTGGGCTCTTCGTCCCCTGCAGCAGGGAGTCTCCAGCCACGCTTGGCTGCCGCCGCCTCTTTCCTTGGTGCGGGTTTCAGGCTCGGGTGGCTCTGATGACTCCCTTGAGGGAACCTGTTCCTCCTCGCCTGTTACCGCCAGGCATTATGCCTGTTCTGTAGGTGCACATCTCCTGGTGGTGAAAGAGCTTTTCTCGTTGCCGGCTTCCAGCCCCTGCCACCTTGGGAGTCTCCATCCTCTAATTCCTGTGTGGTCTCTGGTTTCCCTTCTTCCATGTAAAATTAGGGTCCAGAAAACCCTGACTGTTTCCACGGTCTCTGCAAGAAAAACCCTGTTGAAATTCTGTTTATCCAGAATATAATACTACATTGTCTACTCACCTCCGCCCAGAACTCCCATCACCCGGCAGCGCCGCGCCTTTATGCGAGTGCATCTGCTGTGGGTGAGGGCCATTCTGTCCACCCTGGAGAAGCACCGGGCGCTCCCTGCAGCCTGGGGCTGGTTGGCTGTGCCCTCTCAGGAGCTCCACGTGGGTCGAGGCCTCCTGTGTGCCACATTCAGTTGCCCCAGCTGGTGGTGGGCACCGTGCCCTCTTGCGTGGCACCGCAGAGGTTGTGCTGTTCTTGCAGTCCCAAGCAGCCTCGAGCAGCACCTCCACACCCCCTTCCATGCCCACTGCCTCATTAAGTGCCGAGCCCCAGTTTACCTGGACCAGTTTGCCGTGTCCCACTTGTTCTCTGGTGCCCGAGCATGCCATGATGCAGGTGCTCCCCAGCAGCAGTTGGGCAGAAGCCCAATGCTCCCCAGTCAGGAGGCAGCAAACAGGACCCTGGTTTGTTTGCAGACAACAAACTCCTGCTGCATCAACCGCCTCCTGCTTGCTGGCCCTGCGTCTTGCAGTCTACCCTTTCCCGTAGAATAACTCAGGTTGCACGTATGTGCAAGTTTTCTGTCCAGGAATTCCTGACAAGGGTGTCATTTATCAGCGAGCGTAAACGGGCTGCTGAGCTGTGTGTGGTCAGAGGAGTTTGTGTTTCAGGTGTGACTCTTAAGGGGGATGCTGAGGGTGACGCTGTTGTACTTCGGGCCAGGTAGGAGAGTCCTGCAAGTGTCACAGCTTTCATTTGAGGGGTCGGTTACAGAGCATTCCTCTTCTGGTGACATCAAAGTCCCTCTCTTCAACAACAGCCTCAAGACAGAGGAAATGGTTTCTTCCAGCTTTACTAGGTGCTTCTTAATTCACCAGATTTTCATATTGCTCTTCCGATCTTAACGGATTATTTCGGTTGGTTTCTTTTGAATTTCATATTCTGTCTCCCTCAGTTCCCAGGAACAGTAATTCCTTTGTTCAGATGAACGAGCCTGCTTCTCTCCCTTCAGTACTTTTCTCTGTGGCCATCCAACTCCCCCCAGAGCCCATGATTATGGCAGTCCAGGCAAAAAGAGCAAAACCTTCTTGTCCTTGCTTATGCTGTCACTCCCGGGTTTAATTAATAATGCCCATAGGCTCAACTGGTGTGGGGCTTGGGGGAGGATGTTGATGCAGAATGAAGTTGGAACTACAGTGGAGGGCTGGGATTTAACTTGCTGTGCTCTGCAAGGGAAAGAAAATACAGTTAGTGTAGGAGTGTTAATGAGCAGTTTTCTTCTGGGCTGTGGAAGTCGTAAGGGTAGATGGAGCTTCGATAGGTAAAAGTTCCTCTGCTGACACACATTGGCAGGTAGGTTCTGCCACGAAGCAACAAACAGGCTGAAATACCCACTGTACCATGTCTGTGGAGCTTATTATTTGAAGAAAGGAAACTTGCAGGTAAAAACTGATAAAAGTTGGGTTGTGGTTTTTTTTTTTTTTGTTTGGTTTTGTTTTGTTTGTTTTTTTTCCAAACTGAAGTTGCACAATGTGTTAATACTGTGGCAATACCCAGAGATTGCAGCCAAAACGTGGGCTCGTAATCACGGTGCTGTGCAAACACAGGGTGTGTAACTGATGATGCAAAATGAAGCATGCAGATATAGCGCAGAGAAAGGGAGAGGAGAGGCGGGTGATTTTATTGTTACAGAGCCTGCCAGTAGGCATAACTGATAGATTTGAGCAGCTGTTTTTTAGAAGATATAAATGAGGAGAATTTCATTAATCTTGATGAAGCTGTTTTGGTAAATTGCCAGTTGACAGCTACCTGAGCTGTCATCAGAAGGCTGAGCCTTAGGATTTGAAAGAAGGATTTCGGTAGTTATATCCAAGCACAGGGAGATGAGGAAAGATGCTTGTAGACTAAATGAGCAGAGAGGGGACGGACAGTTGCCTAGTTAGAGGGATGGAGATGGCAAGACTGATGTATTGAGACGCAGCAGGGATCAGCTCTGCTCTGATGGTCCTGGTCGTTTCGATGCTGGGAAGCTAGAAGCCAGTGGAAGAATCTGAAGAGATAGGCTGGTGGAGAGACTGCTGAGGGAAAATGTGTTAGGAACCCAGTTTTTTTGAACTTTTGGGTGAACTGGATGTTGGGAAGAAGAAATTACAGGAATCAGATCTGAACATACGGTCTTGAATGAAATACTTGGTTTCCCAGCTGTATGCCGGGAAGGTTTTTGGACAGTATTAGTATTTCTGCAATAATAAGGGGTACCAGAAAGGAGACAGAGTCAGATATTTCAGACTTAGTAGGAAACCAGAAGTATTATTCATGGGAAAAGTCACCCAAAAATGGTGGTCTGGATTTTTTTTTTTTTGAAGTCAGACATACATCATACTCAACACGGCATTGGAGAGGATGAGATCTGTAGGAGGGTTATTAGAGCAGAGCTGGTAAAGAGTCAGTGTAAGGATTATAGCTGAAGTCATGTGAGTAGATAACACAAAAATGAGTGTTCAAGGGGAGAAGATATGCACAGAGCCGCCTTGTAGAGAAGTGGAAGGCAGGAGACTGTTGATTTTCTCCATGACTCATCTGAAGAGTGATGGAGGATGATATCACTGCAGAAACCTCCAAAGTCTTTTTCCTTTAATTAACGTTTGGTCAGTCATTTCAAAAGCAACTGAGAATGCATTAGTTTGACTGATTTGACTGATTAGTTTGATTAATGTTAGACACCGGCAGCTTGTCTGGGATGAAGAGTGTAGAAACTTGCGTGAAAACGGATGGGTGGAAATGAGGTGTTGAGCTGGCAGATGAAGCTGGGAAGGGAAAAACTGAAACGTGTGATTTGCAGATGGCGTACTTGGTTTGCATGCGGTCAGGAGAGGGAGATGAAGTGCTAGCTTGCACTAGGAAAAGGAAGTAGGCTGCAGTTGGCATAGAGGAAGGAGACGAGGTATAATAACAGCATTGTTATGTCATCTCGAAGTCTGAGAAATTATTTACTGTAAACAGTAGTATGACTGTAAGAATAGGAGGAGGTAGGAGAAGAACATGCTGATAATTGTGCTAATGCTGCTTCAGATGAGGCAATACTTAGGACTGAGCTATTCCGTGTTTGCCAAAGGTATTTGGGTTTTTAGTTCCACGGGTAGGGCGCAGGCGCACGTACTGATGCAAATGAAAATGCATCTCTGTCTGTGCCTAGGGGAGTCTGTGTCTTGCCTGTGGCTTTGATTATGCGGTAGAAGGAAAGGGCTTCCCCTTCTTGAAAAGCCTGTGTTATGCAAAGCGTCTCAAAGATCCTCTTGTTTTGAATTCTGTGATACCAAACAAGGATTTTCTTTTCCCCTTCCTTTCCCTCCAGTGGCTTAATGAAGCAAAAATTATTCAGAGACTTGTGGAACTGATCCATTCAAGCCAGGATGAGGATGTGAGTATGTCAAGACGAAACTTTGTGGGTAGTGGGTCCTCCAAGGTCCAGAAGCATCTCTCTCTGTCTCTTGGATAATGCCCAGGTGACTTACGGAAGGAGGGAGTGAGGGATGATCTGTATGGGTGGACATCCTGTCCTCTGGTTGCCAAGCTCAATACCAAAATGTTTAGTTGCATTTTCAATCTGGTTTTGACTTATTTTACTGCCAGTTTCTTAGTTCGTTCTGCTGCCGCATCAGTATCTACAGTCGGGGTAACGTACTTCAGTAGGAACCTGCTATTTAAAACAAGCTGTTGAAAAGCTTTTAAAATTAACTAGTTCACTGTAATTTTCAATTCTCTTTAGACCACAAGTAGGTATTCAGATATAAAACCTACAAGAAGCAATTTGCTGAGCCCATGAACATGCCGAGTATTAAATTATATGAGTGCTGTCTTTTTGTTTCCCCCCCGCCCCCCCCTTTTTTTTTTTCTTTCAATAATTTTCACAAAACATGCTAGCCAGGAGCTCTAGGTCTGGACTTCAGTTTCCTACCCGATCATGTCACATTTGGGTGTTGACTGCCATCCCTGATGCTGAGCAGGAAAAACACAAGAAGCGTGTTGATCTCCAGCTGGCCTGCTTCGACTTAGATGGGGATGGGGGGACTTGTTAACAGATTCCTGCGAGTGCCAGCAGCGAAGCGAACTGGATGGCACGGGATTCTTCTGGTGTAGTCTTAATGCTGACAATATGATTCCCTCATCTCATCGCAGCAAAAATTGCCCCTTCTGAGAGAAAAAACGGGAAGTAACATGCTGATCTGTATGCCTTCAGCAGTGCTGTCTTATGGCTGAATGCTAAATCACAGCATAAGATCTTACACATACAGTAGCTGCAGAGAGTCTTTGATTGATAGCCAGAATGAGACGATCAGTTTATCATAATACTTCTTTAAAGCCTTTCAATACATAGTAAGTAATTAAGTTGTAAAGGGTTTTATCAAGCCATGTATTTTTCTTCATGCAGGAAGCCTCCTGAGTAGTGAGAAGTAAGAATGAAATACTTGTATTTGAAATCTGCAAGTTAACACACGTGGTCAGGAAGATAAAAAAAGAATCCTCACTTGGTGAAATCTTTAACTGCATTTAATTGTTAAGTTCAGGAAGACCTCCTCTTTGATTTTAAAATCTGTTAATGCTTCTAATAATTCACATCAATGTTATATTTCACAGAACAATAACCTAGAGCATGGTAGCACTCGTTCTGAAAAATCAATTTATGCAGTTTCTTGTATTTCCAGCTATGTGAGGTTTTCTCTGACAGCCAGAATGAGCCAAGTTGAGACGTTAGTGCTGAAATGTGCTCTATGTCGTTCTTTACAGAGGCAATCAAATGCTTCCCAGACCCTGTGTGATATCATAAGATTGAGCAGAGACCAGAGCAATCAACTCCAGGATATACCTGAGCCTGATCCACTTCTCACAGCACTGGAATCGTAAGTACTTGTCAGAGGACTGTTGCTAAACTGAGCGCTAAGATTGTCGCTTACTGATGGCTCTCCGGAGACACAAACGACGCCTGTCAAACCTTTGCTGAACTCTCGACGTTTGTGCCAACCGTTTAACACTGCTTTTAAATTGTAGCATCACTTAAGCGCCTCTGTTGAGATTTCTGGGTTTGGTAGCTCTCTCTGAAGGCAGGAGATGGAGGTTAATGATCCCAGTGCCTACAAGCAGTTCAAGACAAGGCAATACTCCTGAGTGTGTTAATACACACTACCAAAGAGTGAATTCGGAGAAAGGTGAACTGCAATGGCAATAGTCAAGGGAGATCCCACAAAGACAAATCTTAACATTCCCGTGTTTATGGCATTCCTTGGTGCCAAGTGGGACTTTAGGTGCAAGGCTTCAGTCATACTTGGCCAGTCAGTGCTCTGATTCCCCTCTGGTAAACATGTTGCACCGGATTTCAGATCATCCAAGTGGCTGTTCTTCAAAACTGGGGAGAAAATGCAGTGACAACAGGAGTTCTCTCACCATAGTAGCTCGTATGTCACCATGCACTTTGTACAGGGCATTGTCACTTGCCTTCCAACCTTTGCCGAGGTCTCCTTGCACACTCTGAGCGTCCTCTGGCATGCTATTTTTGGCTCCTGAGTCAAATATCAGTTGTAGATTTCTTAACTTAACGTTGGTTTGCGTGCTTTTCCACAGAGATAAGGTGATGGCTGAGATACTGCCTGATATATCTCACCAAAGACTGTCTGCCTGTTACTTAGACTGAGTCCTTAATCTCCCTGGTTTTAGTCTCCAAATTTGGTTGAACCCTGAAAGAAGTAAGCTTTAAATGTCTCCCTAGCCCTCCCTCATCATTCAAAAAGCCATTCCGTTTATTTGTGGCATTAGGGCTAGACGGTGACAGTTCAGCTCTCCTCTCTCTCTGTACCATCCCCGTGAATCCCTTAACACATCAGAGTTAGTGTCGGCTACTTCCTTTTCCTCAAAGTCCCGTCACCTGCGACCGTTGTGAGCTCTTATCACATCTCAGAAACACTGTGCAGTGCTTTAAGTAGAGATGACGTACCACAATGCAGATACATAATTGGTTTAATAATTTTCTACCTTCTGGTTGATAATCGTTGCAGACAAGATTTGTAAATAGAGATACTATTGTCTTTTATTAGCCCCGGTAGTTTGGCTGGAGAAGTAGAAAAGCTGTTTTGGTGCCCAAGTGTTCTGTCATGTTTGCAGATGATCTTGTATAACCTACTTGAAGGTACTCTGTCACTAAGATAATTGTGGGAGGGGAACCTAGTGAATTCCGTCATTGGGAAACTGTTGGGGTGCGTTGGGTTGTTCTAAAGACGTGATCTAGTGATAAAGTGGCACTAGTGAATAGTTGGCAAAAGAAGCGTTTGTAGTATTTCAGGTTTTTTAAGTTAGGTTTGATAGGAGGTGTTGCAAAAAGGACGTAAGGATGCTTGTGATCCCAGCTAGCGGTGGTCGGCACTTCTCTTCAGAACCTGCGGTTGCGTGTCCAGACAACTTGCAGTGAAACTTGGAAGAATATTTTTTTATTTGAAGTTTGGATGAGGATTTTTTTTCTTTTTAATCCAGAGCTAACTAATATTACTGAGGGAATATATTGATGAGAAATTTGTACTTTCAAAGAATATTTTTCTTAGGAGTTATTTCCCAAATAATGCTAAGTATGAATTGTGTATCAGAAAATGCTGATTTTTCAAGTTTAGTCTATTCCCTTGGCATTGTTTCTTTGCCCTTTATAAGGTAGCTTTAAATTACTCGTGTTTGTATGTTTACCACTTCCTATATTTGCTTCAAACCTTAAAAACATTTAGTGGAGATTCAACATGAGATTAAAACCAAAAAAGGCTCTTTTAAAGAGCTATTTGGGCAGAAAAGGGATGAAAGAAGAGACTTGGAGTAAACAATATAGCATCTATAACTAGGGCTTAAAATTCCTCTTTTACAACTTTTTGTCGACCCAGAGCTTTCTTAATTTATGTAACGGTGCTGGTATTTTCTCCTGATCCTGAACGGGCAGTTCATCCGTGAATATCGGGGACATCTGTTGGGACAGGAGCCAATGTGCGTAGGTGAAAGCAGGACGTGAATCGTGCTGCCGCTGAAAAGCCGTGGTCTCTGCAGGTGTGCACGGCATCTTCCACGGGCTCCACGTGTAACTCTGCCCCTGCAAGGAAACGCTCTTTCTTAAACGCTTCATTTCCTTCACTGCACCTGCAGAAACACGGCGGAGCTGGCCTTGCACCCCGTGCCCTGCCATGACGTTGTCTTAGCGAGTAGCAGAGCGTTGGATTCTCAGCGTAGATTGCGTCCCTGGCTGGGGAGCCTTCAGCTTCTCATCGGGGCCGTGTCAGCTTTGAGCCCTTGGAAGCTGGGAGGTGAGCGCGTGGCAAGGCCAGGCCCTTTAACGAGGGTCGTGGTTCACTGTGGCGGGCCATGGAGAACGTGGGACCGTCAGAGGTTCTCGGTAGTTTTGGAGAGGGATGTGGAACCCTGGACGTTTCCTTGATTACACGAGAGTTACACAAAGCTGCAGTTTGACGTTGGGCTCGTACTTTGCTCAGATGGTCCTTCGCGTCCGTCCCCGCCTGGCCCTTCGCTCTCCCTCGCAGTCGCCCTCGCTCCCCCGGTGTTCTCTGTGTCTACGCGTCGCACATTCTGAAGCGCTACCTGTAACTTCCACGAGATGAAGAACAGTGGTTTTGCGCTTTCAAAAAGCCTTTCTAAAAGTCGTTTCACCACTTCACTGTTCAGGAGAAAAAAGTATTTGGGACAAAAGTGATTATTTTGCACGACGTACCTTTCTGCTGAAGGTCACGTATCTCATTACTTTTCTTGGCCGGTTTTTCCGGGCATTGCTGGTAACCCTTTTTGATCTTTGGATAACTTTTTTTTTAATCTATGAATCATGAATTAATGATCAGCTAGTGCAGCAAGAAGGAGCCGTGATCAGCGTTATGGAATAAACATAAAATCCAGATTTCCAATAACTGCTGGCTGTATGCAATGAAAGTGAATTCAGTTAATCACGGTAAACTGTTACTTCTTTTTCCTGACTCTGCCTCTTCTGCCTGTGCTGACGGAGTGTATTTAGATGCTACTTATTAAAATAATTCTCTCTCATGCATTATTCATGTATTTTACATTTTTATCTCATATTTTATTTATACAAATGTAAATGAGATTTCTTCAAATGTTAGAAAATAGTAAAAATTAGGCTGTGAACTTGAGTAATACTGTTTTTAGCTGGACATGTGACGTAGCAAGTCAAGGAAGGCACTTGCTGAGTGCTGGATTTTGGAGAATCGTCATTAGCAGCCACAGAATTAGCAGGGGAAAGAATCTGAGTGCAGAGGTGGGAGCAGGCACTGCTGCAGTCAAGTACCTGTAGATGAGTAGCGGTACCAGCCTGAACCTCGTGTTCCTCATATCTATATTCATTTCGCGTGGCAAATAGTGGAGAGAGGAGCAGGCTGTTACCTTTGTGCCAATTATTCTTCAATTCTAAGGCCGTGCTCGAGTGTCAGGATAATTTTTAACGCTGGAAGGGCCCGGTGTCGTCATTCATTCTGACTCCAGCAGTCTTCAACACTTTGCGTGGTGACCCCTCCACCTGGCCCCAGATCTGTCAGTATTTGGGAGGCGTCTTATCTTGGGTTAAGGGCTCAACGAGATGGTCAATTGATTAAAATATTTAAAGGACATAATAGCCAAGACTACTAAAAGTATGTGTACTAGTTACAGTTTGCTTTTGTTGGCCTCTGTTTCCAGGTCCTGGATCATCTTCTGCCAGTAGCAAATGATAAGGGTCAACCTCCACTGTTTGTTGTCCGTCTTCTGCGATTCCGATGGACAATTTTAGGCTATCAGCTAATAGCTACATATTGTCTTAAATCCACTGAGTTAACACTTCAGTTGTCTGCCAGTTTATAACTAAGAGGTATATCCTGTTGATAAAGGAGAATGACAGTTTGGTTTGGAGGGTTTATAGCCAGGTCCTGCCTTAGTGGAGAGTAAGCAAGTTCAGAAACCTGCTGTAGAACCATTCTTGTCATATAAGACTTCAAAGAGGAATGTCTTTATTCTTTCTCAAAAAATAATAAATTAAAAAATTGCAGCCTTTTTTTTTCCCCCAGAAAACCCAGAAGTGGATATTTAGTGATTAAAGCAACTGCCAAATATTTCTAATTCTTATCCCGCTAATGTGTGCGTGTTGATTAACAGGCAGGAATGTGTGGAGCAACTCCTGAAGAATATGTTTGATGGGGAACAGACTGAAAATTGCATAGTGAATGGAACACAAGTTCTTCTAACGTTGCTGGAAACAAGGCGCTCTGGGTAAGTTGGCACCTTCCTCCCAGGCAAGAACAATTCTAGGGACTCCAGTCTGGTTTTACTTAAGCGAAAGAGGAATTTCTTTGGCCTAGTGTGAAGTGCTGTCTCGAAAGGAGTGCAAGAAGAGCTGTTCAGTTGTTTTGAGGCAGTGGCTGTACCTCGTGGCAGTGGTACCAGTCGGCAGCGGGGCCCTTCCGTGGGCTCTTCTAGTTCTCGCACGCGTGTAGAGCAAAGTCTTGTCCGTAACAGCAGAGATCTTCCAGCGGCATGTGTGCGGAGTGGGGAGGAGGCGGTACATCGTGCGTAATCTGTGTGATGATGTATATATATCTATGTGTGGCCGTATCGTTTTAGTTTTGGGTTTTTTAAATTATATCCCCTTTTATTTCTTTTTATGGAGAGAGAGGAGAGAAGAGGCAAAAGAGAGTTCTGGGGAGGAGGTGAGACATCGAAAATCTCGATTTCTAAAAAAGGAGAAAATAAGGAAGAGTGAAGGAGATAATGGCAGCTTGGGAAGAGGTACCGGAGAGGAGGACAGGAGGTGGCACGGGGCAAACCAGTTGCTAGTCAGAAAGTCACGTGCAGAGTTAAAACTGAAAGGTTGAGATGCTAATTCTGCTGTGGCTTGTGCCCAGGATCTCTGAGGGGTTATGAGTCGGAGGCTTTGGGGTTCCTATCTACCCCATCCCTGCCTTGCTGGAATTACATTTCATTACTGAAATGAAAGTTTCTTTCATTCCTGTGGGAGACTCTGCTGTTGGAAGGGGTAGCAATAGCAGTTGTAATTCGCTGCTTGCCCATCCAGAGGTACGACTGTGAGCACTGCTACGTGCCTGCCCGAGGCTTTTGTCACTTAGTGTATTTGTGTACTTCTCTTTGAACGCTGGTGGAAGGTTTACGTTTTTTGACAAAAGTTTGTAGTTAACTTCTGCAGATGTAATTTACTTTTCAGATGTTTGGGAAGTTTTAAAAACCAGGAAGCTCTTCAGTAATTTGTCTTTGTCAGCTCTGCAGACAGCTTATTGTCTGTCTTCCCACTCATCTCATTCACCGTTTTGATTATGTGAATATCATCTTGTAAATGATATATTAATATTGTGTAGTTATGTAAATATATTCAGTAGCTGGAAGGTTTTTTTTCATATTCACAGTTGTTTTTCAAGAGAAAATTGCCAACGTGGTCGGTGTGACTGGAGGCCGTTGTAAGATTTTGTCAAATCTTAACTGTTGTGCTTTTCTCCTTGCAGAGTGGAAGGACTGATGGACTCATACACTCAGGGATTTGAAAGGTCTTACACTGTCAATAGCAGCATCTTACATGGTATTGAACCAAGGCTAAAGGATTTCCACCAGCTGCTGCTCAGCCCTCCCAAGGTAAAGCACCTCAGCCTGTCTCAGCAGCAAACGGCTCCTGACCTGCGTTCCAGGGTTTCCCTTTCCTCATGCACAGGCTTCCTGGATATTCTCTGAAAGTGCCATATGCTGCAACACGCAAGTGTCCTTTTGAAGGAAAATTCATGCTTAAAGTTTATAATTCAAGTGCTTAGGGACTAGGCGGCAGGAATTTTGGAAGCTGCTGTTCGAGTAACACCGAGAAGTAGAGATATGTTGGGACTGGTGGCTTGTGTAGAGATGGTGAGGGGGTGACGAGAAAGGAACTTTTAGTTAGTGGATATTTTGTTTTTAATCTTCGGTTTTAGAAGTACAAGTCTCGCAGTGCCCTCTCGCTGTCCTCTGTGTGGGAAGATGGTTTAGGTTTACCCGCAGCTATGAAAGGAACTGGTTGCGTTTAGTCAAATCGGTGTGCGTGTACCTCCGGGCAAATGCTGGTCTTTGTGGAGGGTGCTCACTGTCTGTTTCTCTGATAGAAAACAGCAATCCTGACTACAATTGGTGTCTTGGAGGAGCCACTGGGGAATGCTCGTCTTCACGGATCTCGTCTAATAGCTGCTCTGCTTCACACAAACACTCCCAGTATTAATCAGGAACTATGCAGACTCAGTACCATGAATTTATTACTTGTGAGTAAGATAGTGTGACACTGCGAATGGGGAGAGGGGGAATAACTTTAAGCTGGGACCGTTTTTCCTTTCCATTTCATCTGTTGGGTGCAAGGTAGTTTATTTCATGTGTGCCAGTGTCTAATTATTTTCCTAATCTGCTGAAAGTAGGAACATCCATCCTCGGAATAGCTCTTGTAATACAAGTGCAGTTGCTTAGTATTTTGAACTGAACCCCCTGCTTCAAATTTGTTGTTGCGGTAGTTTAGTAACATGTATGCAAAATAGTCTGGTTATTGAGAAAGCTTGGGTATGGCGTGTGTATCAGCTCTCGTAATACTGAGAGCTGATCTTCTTGTCTAGCTGTGAACAGGGACGTGTTCTGAAAACTGCCAGTATAGCCAGCACAGTCTTTCGGAAAATGATTTTTATACTTAAAAATTATTCAGTTAATATTTTCCTTATGATTAATTCAGCCACAGAGTAGAGAACGCTTTTTTCCGGTGTGCCTGTGCTGTCAGCCCTGGCTGTGTATGAGAGCATTTCCAGGGTGCTCGGCGTACCGGAACGCATACATTACAGCAGAGCAAACAGAGCACGTCCAACTAAAAGTGGATACTGAGGCGTATAAGTAACACTGTTTTAGTGGAATTGCTGATGAAACAACTAGTTGGGCAGTGTTCTAATACCGTTTGATTGTTAAGAATGGGAAGGTGTATCTAGAGTGAGTTCTTTTGTTTCTCATTTTTTTTCCAGGACTTATTTTTTAAATACACGTGGAATAACTTTTTGCATTTCCAAGTGGAATTGTCCATAGCAGCTATTCTCTCACACTCTGTGCAAGAGGGAAAAACTACTACTAATGACTTAGAAAGCAAAGAAGAGGTGCTGAATGGAAATGTGGCCACAGAGAACTTAGAGACTCCAGAAAACAATACCGAGAATATCATGGTTACTCATGTAAGTCTGGTCGTGTCACCCGAGACTTTTAGACTGACTGATTCAGCCTGAATATTCATTAACAAGAAAATGGTATGGCGAGCTGTTCAAGAGCGTGGAGTTTGTTTAAAAGTGTCCAGAGATAACTTGGTTCTGTCAGTTCTGGATGGAAGTGCATTTGCTTTTGTACATTGGGTTTAGCATCCAGTTACAAAATAAACATACCACCCATCTCATTTAATGGGCTTGTGGATCCATTTTTATTTAATTCTTTTTAGTAAAGATGCATATAAACTGTGGACAAAAAAAAAAGAGTAACTCCAACTAGCTAACTACATTTTAGCTTCTGCATTGTGGCCCTAACGATGACAGTCTGTTGCGTTTGTAAAATGACAACAACGTTCTTCACTGCTGCTCGTGTGAAGCCCAAAAGCAGGCTGGAGATATTTATAGGTATTGCTGTTTTCCCTGGATTCTCTGAGAAAAAAAAATTGAGAAAGAAGAAACTTGAGCTCTTGGGAAAGATAAGTGCTGAACTTTAAGTTCTTGTTCAGCAGGAGTGAAGGAACGAACAAAAGTAACTATAGTTCAGTACAGGCTTCCTAAGGCATGAGTCTGTCTTTGGCAAACTTTTGAAATGTCCTTCCTATCTCTTTCTTTTTTTTTCCCCTCTAGCTGTTCCAGAAATGCTGCCTAGTGCAAAGGATATTGGATGCTTGGGAGGCCAATGACAAAATACAGTAAGGGATTTCGGGTTCAGAAGGCCCTTGTTCTAGGGCTGCAGATTTAGAATATTGCCTTGAAATATTCTTTCGGTTATTGGGATAATTTACAATGTAATGGTGTCTAAAATGATTTGGATTTGGAATTAGGATTATTTGCATGTTAAAAAGTAAATTCACCAAATAGGCATATCATTTGAAAGCATGGGGGGTTTTTTAAATGTTTATAACATCTCATCCCAAATACACAATATGGTTCTTTCTTGCTTTCTCAGGAATTAATTACATAGAATGCTAACTTTTTTCTTTTTCTTTTTTTTTTAAATGCATAATTAAATTCTCCCTAGAGTGAGCAACTGTATGGAACCTGAGGTGGGCAAGCATTTTTGCCCCAGATTTGCCCCATATTTAATAGTCTAACTTTATAAACCACTTGGATTTCATGCTGATTGCGTGAAATCATGCTGATTGCAATGATTATAAGAACTAAATAATTAAAAAAACCTGTGAAAATATTATCTAGGCTTCTGTTTCTTTGTCCATCTAAATGTTGTGGTCCTCCCTCACTATTTTGAGCTCTTTATGGCTTCAAAGTGCTTTGTAGTCCCACTGTAATTATTTTAGGCTTACTGTCAGGCCATAATTGGTAGGTCGGGTTTGGGTCGATTTTTTTGTTGTCGGTGGTTTGGTTTTATAGTTGTTTTTCGGTTTTGTTTTTTCCCTCTTGCAACCTCTTGGGCTGTTGATAACAAATTTTGCTGATAGTTTCATTGCATAGCTATCGTCGTGCACGGTTTTGTAGGTAACAGAAATATCTGTGGTTGCTGCTTAAGAGGTTTCCTAATTAAATTAGATAGAAACTAGAGCTCATACATATTTCATGTCAAACAGTTCCAGTCACCACACTGGAAAGAATTTTAATGGCAAGAAAAAAAATACTGAGTTAAGGGAGAGGTATCTCAGCTGGTTGTACTTCAAGAAGTTTGAGTTCACATGAAGATGATTGTGTGCACTCAGTGAGGAGATGGAGTCAGGCACTGGGAGCTGCAGCGTCAGGGATTCCAGCCGAGAGCTTGGGCATTACGTCTTAAAAATCATCAGCAAGAACGGTGGTAATGTATTTTCCTGTTGGAACATGGAATTCCTCCATGGTTCCTTTAGTTTTAGTTATTCCATATGTTCTTGATAAAGGACTTTGTAACTACTAGAATTTAACTTCTAGGTAACCCACATAATTACTTTACTGCGGTCCATTTGATCTGCCTAGGTAATTAGAATTTAAAATAAAGCACGTTCGGTCAGCAGCGTGAGTTTATAGGGAACATCACTTTACTGTAGCACATCTTTGTTTGCCTTCCCTTCGTGTAGAGGTAGTAACCACCAATTGCGGCAGCGTTGATGAAAAGTATTTGAAAGTATTGAAATAAAAGTTAATTTGGACGTATGCTGTTCCAGCAGCGTGCTAAGGACTGCCCAACTCAGAAAAAACGTTGCGTTGCTCCTCCCAGACTGTGCAGCTGAAGACAACAGATAGAGCACTGCTGTACGCTGCTTTTATCGCCGCACACGTCACGTTTTTGAGAAAGCTGGGCTTTGCGAGTTTGCTGAAAACCATACGTTCTTCTAGAGAGCGATAGGAGGGTGCCGCTGGTGGTGTCAGGGCTGCATCCCTTCGCCCCATCTACCTGCGGGTTTTGCCCTCCCGAGCTCTCGTGCAGCGCTTTGGCGGGGCCCCAAGGAAGCGCTGCTGTAGCCCCTCTCTGGGTATGCCCACGGGGTCTGGTGGGTCTGGGGGCACGCCGTGTTTCCAGCTGCCCCAGTGCAGACGGGCTCCGACCTGAGAACGGCGGTGCCGGGGGTGCTCTGGGCCCGCAGCGGGACTGGTGCAGCCGAGGTGCTCGGCGATGCCGTGGATCTGGGCCGGGGCTATTTGCGCTCTCCTTGGTTCAGGTGCAGAAGGAATTGCCCCGAGCCGGTGCGCAAAAGGCTGTAGCTTAGCACTGGGAGCTCGTTTCCAGGTGTTCATTTTGTGTTGAATAGTTGTAAACCCTGAGTTTGGGGTCAGAGTTAGTGCTGTTCCTGTAGGACATACGTACAGGTGCAGTTCGTGTTGGCCTTGTACTCTGGGTCTGGTCGGGGAGCATGTGGAGGGGTAAGGCGGGTTTTTTTCCCAACCCATCCAGTCTCCTCACCTGCACGTGTTGAGCTCCAACATGAGGGGAAAGCCCGAGATAATTTCAGTATAAACTTACCCTTTTTAGAGATACAGGAGGTGGTGATTACACTTTTCAAGGGGTGTGGGGATCATAAAAAAAAAAAAAAGCTTTAAAACATAGCTGTAACTGCGTGTGGTCAGGAGAGGCGACGCTGTCTGGAGGCTTGGCTGTATTCGACCTGTCAGCTTAGATCGCTGCGCACAGATGCCCCAGCAAGGGTAGAGAAGAATTTACACGAGCGCTGCGTAGCAGCTCAACATTAGCGCTGATGTATTTAGTGTCTTCCTGTCTCCCAAGGAAAAACAAAAGTCTTTATTATGCATTGGCTCTGTTAGCATCTCGGAAAGAAAGCTTTGTTTTACGGCTGGAGACTTAGTAACATGGGGTGGAAGCTTCTTGTCATCCTGTTTGCAAGGGGTTTATTTTCATTTACTTTGATTCTGGCACACCAATTCTGATTGTGGTGCCTCGAGTCAACCTTGCATGCTCCTTGAGCTACAGCAAGAAACGATAATTTCTGAATTTGGCTTCAGGATTTGGGATACTGTAATGTGCATAAAGTCACAGTGAATAATAGCATCATATGTAGGAATTTTGTTTGGGGTTTTTTTCAGCACGTGCCAGTTTAAAGGCAGAAATGCTGTTTCTAAACATGGGACTGTGAAATTTCTTACCAGGAATCTGCCACTAGGGCTTAAATTTTTCTTCCCAAATCTCATCAGCCCTTCTTTGGATACCGTGGAAAGCAGAATCATTCAGGCTCTTCATCCCCTGACGTTTAGATTGCTGCTTTGCTATCCAGTGAAGGAGAACCAATGAAGATTCAAAGAAAAGTGACTTAGAGACTTCTTGGACTTAGTGTTGACTTCTTGGATATTTTTTTTGTAAGGGGGAATCTGACGGTTATAGATTAGTGTTGTTCTCTTCAATTCACCTGCTAAATGCTTCAATTGCAAGCAAAACTCTAAAGCTTTTTCAGTACCAGTGGTGCAAATTCTTATTGCTGTGAGTTTTCTTTGGTGGAAATTACAGCCAGATGATTCAGTTCTGCACCGGTACCCGATGAGCTTACTCTTTGTAACTGGCTTAAATTTTATCTAGTGCATTCATACTGGATGAGCAATCTCTTCCCTCTCGATACATGAAAAAATGCAGAAAGCTTCATCTGTTCTGGGTAGACTCATCCTATGCCCTGCCTGCCTGGGCAGAGAGCATCCCCGCTGGTTCTCTGCCGCCTCTTCTGTCCTAACCCTGCTTGGAGTAACGCGTTCGTGTGTCAGGCTGTCGCAGCAGCGGGGAACTCTTAGCATGCCTGGGTATTGAGGTGGTTGTGGCTGTGAGCCCGTGACTCTTGGTGCCTGGTTACAGCGCTGCGGGCTGTTTTCTCTTTTCAGGGCGGAAGGTGGAATGAGGCGAGGCAATATGGGCCACCTCACCCGGATAGCCAACGCCGTGGTACAGAATATGGAGAAGGGCCCCATGCAGACTCAAATTAGTGAGTTCATTAAAGGTACAGGCTTTTCTCCATTCCTTCCCCCCCCCCCCCTTGATTAAATAACCCTTGCAGGCCTTTTGGAAAGACCTTTATTGCATGTATTTTGTGAGGGTGCCTTTTGTAATGAAAAGAATTTCCAGTTAAATATCACAATTTCACATAACTTTCAAAAATGTCTAGATGAAATTTGGTCACTCTTTGTTTTCATACAATGACGTGGAAGTTGTTGGAACTTTGTTTTTTGCAGCTGGAGGCTGAAGGTACCCTTTTTGTGCTAAAGAATGCTCCTTTTCATCTGGATTTGTGTGTACATTCATAGTGCTTATTTACAGCATCCTAGGCTGGTGCTCATGAACGGTGTTTCTATGCTTCCTTACTCTTATAACTGTCCGAGAGGAAGAGAGACACCAGAGTAAATGATCAGAGGCCCTACGTCTCCGCTTTGTTGGAGATACTCATTGCCAGGCTCTGTCCGTCGTGTCTTCGTCGGATTTGGTTTTGAGAGCTAGTTCTGTCTGAGATTTTTGTGTGAGAGGAAATGAGATCTTTCCATCTGCATCTATTAAGGCAAACAATGAGCACAAATATGACTTGAATTTCCATTTTTGGCATCTAACGAACATATCAAATGGTAATATAGTAACTTGGTATGTTGTCATATCTACATGAAAATTGAGAAGTCATAAATATTTTAGGAAAGACTGGAAGTTTCACAAGTCACGGTTATTTCTCTCCGTTGTTTCACTCCTCTGGGTCTGGCTGGGATGAAGATAACTTTATTGCTAGCAGCCGTGCAGTGCTGAGTTTTGGATGCGTGACTAAACCAGCGTTGATAACACACCGCTGTTTCAGCTGTTGCTGAGCAGTGCTGCGCAGCACCAAGGCTTCCTCTTTGACCCACGCTGTCCCCACCCTGGGGGTGGACGGCTGGGAGCGGGCACAGCAGCCAGCTGACCTGGATTGACGGAAGGGCTATTCCATGCCATGAACCCAGCAGTAGGGACTTGGGGAACGGTCTTTCCAAGGCAGCTCCTGCTCGGAGTCTGGCTGAGCATCAGGCTGCTGGTGGGAGGTGGTGCGTGAGTGCCTTTGCATCACTTGGTTTGGGTTGATTTTTTTTCCTCTTTTCTCCACTTACTAAACTTTCTTTATCTCAACTCACAAGTTTTTCTCGGTTTTGGTCTTCCAGTTCTCTCCCCCGTCTTGCTGTGGGGTGGAACAAGCGAGCAGCTGGGTGGGCACTTAGTTGCTGGCTGCTGTCAACCCACCGCAATCACCATGAAAGAAAAGGAAGAAAAAAAGTAAAGCTTAAGTCACATGTATGCTGGTTTTCAGAAAGTTGTAGTAGAAGTTTTGTATCTTTAGCCCACTGTAATTCCACAAGCGAGTTAAGATTGNGAGATAGGCCTTCTTTCTTCTTGACTTTCTTCAACTAAAAAAAAAAAAAAAAGTGATATTGCTGGTTGTTTTTTCTTCTTTCGCTTGTTTTTATGAAGTGGGCTTACGAGGGCAGAGTGGTTGTAGAAAGCGTATTCCATAATAGTTCTTCAAGCAGCAGCAGCTCTGGTCCGTGTTGGCAAACTTGAGCCCGTGTTTCTGTGTTACTCATCGGGACAGCTTCTGCCTTCTGAGGAGTTTGGTCTTTGATTGTATGTGTGGAACGAAAGTATTGGAGCTTTCTTAGCTTTCACTTGTGCTTATATTTTTGTACTTTTTTCAGGTGAGCACTCACCATCTGCACTCTTCCAGCGAAGATGAAGACATCGAGAGTGCTTTTCCCAATGAACTTTCTCTCCAACAGGTGAGTTGACAACGTGTTCTTCGCTCTTCCTGGGAAGTTTGCTTCTCTGATTTGCCCTTGATCCATCCTAGCGTAGGGCAGCTTCCTTAATTTTACTCTTAGTGTGTTCGGCTCTTTCGTGTTTTTCCGGTGTAGTTACTTACATGGTCTAGATTCCAATTAGGAATAGATCTGGCTCGGGCTGCTTGCAGTCCCATATACATGATGCGTCTGACCTTTCTGTGAGGCACTGCATGTTTCTTGCTCTTTTCCGGGCTGCCCCCACGCGAGGGGGCTGGGCGGTCCTGGTGGTGTAGACCAGCTGCAGTGAGTTGCTGTGTTTCCCAGCCAGCGAGGTAGTGTGCATCACCTACCTGCCATGGAATCGGAGCTGATGGAGGGGTTCTGCTTCCTCTTGGGCTGTGCAGACTTCTGTTAAGAGCTGAAAGAGAGCCATACTGAAATGGCAGCAGTGAAGAGAAGTAAACAGTAGCAGTAAGAGCAGTAAAAAGCCTTGACTTAGGAAGAAATGGAGGTAATTAAGGGTTCATTTGCATTTAGCAAAGACCTCAGGATCCTCAAAGTCTGAGGTACTCTGCTAAAGCTCCATCAGGGATATGGAAGCTGCTTTTCAGGATTAAATATTTAGACAAGTTCTTCCAATCTTTTTTGATGCTAAGAACATAAAGAGCGTTAGCAGAACATACGGGCTTCAGCCTGTTTAGTAGGAAGCTACTTACGGGGAGTAAAAAGACAATCTCAATCTGAAATCTAGTTAAGGGTGAAAATGAGCTGAAGATAGTTGATAGTTATTCTTGTGTCCAAACACTCTAACTGGCTACTCCGACATTGCAAATACCTTTCTTTTCCTCAGCTGATACTTAGAAAGCACATTAAAAAAGGGAAAATGCACTGCCTTTGTAAAGAGAAAAAACTGTTTTGCCTTTTATTGTGACAAGTATTGATAGAAATATTGACAGGAGCCTGCAGAACTCCTCAGGCAGAAACTCAGGTACTTCGTATCGCTGGCAGCGGAGCCGCAACAAAGTGCAGCTGCAGAGATGCATGCTTGAATTACTTCGCTGTAGCTGGAGTGGGCTGCCTGCCAGCATTCAGAATTATCCTCCAAATAGGAGAGATGATCTGGAAAAAAAAAATGCAGTGCATAAGAGCAAGTGTGCGATTCTATTTGGAGGCAGAAGCAATCCTTTTCATAAATAGAGAATGAGGCATGGATGAGTAGGCAACAACGTGACCAAAAGCATATCTGGGCAATCATCCTGAGGTGCAAGCTGAAAAACAGAAGACCCAAGCCGCCGTGGGAAACCAGACGTGCGGTGGGTGGGAGTGTTGTCCCAAAGACACGTGCGGTAATTTTCCCATTCTCTGAATGTCCGGTTGGAGGCAGTGAACTTCACAAGCGATTCGTGTTAGCAAAAGGTAAGCTAGAGGATAGTAGTGGGCATGATCAGAGGCGCAGAACATGACACAGGAAGGAAAGTTGAAAGAATTGGGTCCACTTGGTCAAGAGGAGACAAGATTATGTGGAGACGTTGTGCCTCATCCTGCAAGGAAGAGGGATTAGAGGAAATGAGAAGTACCTTCTTGATGTCCGCGGTGGGTTTAAGTTACGGCAAGGTAAATTCCATACTGCATCAGGGAAAAACAAATTAAAAAACCCCGATACAGTGTTCTAATAGAATAATGAAGCCAACAAGTGGTTTCCTAGGAAAATTTCATAACTCTCTTTGGAAGCAGGTAAGAGCAGATCAGAGAAGCATCTGTCCTGGACTTGCAGAAGTCTGTCTGAGAACAGTCTGTTTGAGATCCTGCTTTGAGAAAGGGGGTCGGAGTAGATGATTTCTCAAAGTTCGTCAGTTTTCTGTGATTTTAATGCTTTTTAGAATATGTGTTTTCAGCCAACTTAATTGAATATCTTTGGACGCCTTAATGATAGCTCTTTCTGGCTTCTGTTGCTCAGGCCTTCTCCGAGTACCAGATCCAGCAGATGACAGCTAACTTTGTGGATCAGTTTGGCTTTAACGATGAGGAATTTGCAGACCAGGATGATAACATCAAGTAAGTTTATAAAACTTCAGGAGCTTATATTTAGCATTTAAGCCTCTTTGCGTCTAATCTTTCTTCTTCTGGTTCAGGCTTTAAAATGAACCTCACTGTATACCTCCGTTGGTTTGAAACAAACAGAAGACCGATAAATGGCTCGGAAAGCAACTGACTCTTCTTCCTTTTTATAGGAGTCCACTCCTGATCTCCAAAGACAGTTGTAGAACCAGGGAAAAGCATTTCTCCATTTTTGAAGAGAAACATTTTAAATAAAACACACAACTATTATCCAGCCCTAACCTTGAATAAATCTAATTGCACAGAAAGCAAAGAATTAGAGCTAACTCTAGGCAATTACACAGATATTCTCCAGTGGCATTAAGTCCTTATTGAAATTAGTAGAAAGAATAGTGTTCTGATGAAGTCCACCGAAAAAAGTAGCCATTAGCTCTCTTAGGAATAAGGAAACAGAGATAAAGCAGGAGCAAATAACAGTTCAAAAAAGGCAGATACAGGTGGATTTCATGTTATGCGACTTTCTGAACTCAGTGTTTGGAGCTGGTGCTGCTTTTATAGAAGAACTAGTGTAATCTAATTACAGCTGCAGCTCATCTTCTTAAAAATTGTAGCTAAGGAAATGACTGGGACTGTAATTATCCCGCTTGTCCATAATGGTTCCGAAATTGTAACCATTTAGTATACATTTATTGGCAGGAAAGCGTCAAACCCAGTGTGCTTCCTGCTCATCGATTTTTGCCCATTCACTTTCACCTTGTGCCAATGTTCGTCGCAATCGAAGGAATTATTTGTCACCCAAGGTGGCAGGGAGAATGTGTGGCGGTACCTGCTGTACGTACCGTCCGAGGGGTGTACTCAGCAGGCCAGCAAATGCTGGGTCTGCTCTGCAAAGAACTGCAGGATCCGGCTGTCCTGGAACCCTGACAGAAACAGGAAGCTTTTAGCCCAGAAAGCTCTGGGCGTGCCACATCGCTCCGACTCTTTGGCTGCTGATTTATTGAGGATTCTTTCGCTCGTTCTGCTCAGACCGTGTTTTTGGCAACTGTTGGGCTCCATGAAATACCTTAAATGAAAGGACAATGTGGAAATAGTTTGGCTGCTTCAGAGATGCTTTCAAGCGTGAATCGAAGTAGAGAGTCATAAGATCCCTAGGGTCATAGGAACTCCATTAAGGTGTCTCCCAGATAGCTGGGAGCTGTGTTCTAACCTGGAGAAACTTCCTGGAGTCCAGCTTTCCTGTCTTTTTGGTTTTTTCAGAGCATTGTAGGTATCCAGAACTTCAATAAGGCAAAAAAGTTTCAGGCTAGAATAGGAGTTGAATTGAGCATGGGTTACTTAGTTGTTAAGAATGTGTACAACTAAAATACACTTTTAACTTCTTATCAGATAGCAGCAAATCTGAACCCGTGTGTGTGCACAGGCGGAGGGGAAGAGCTGGCTTAGGTGAGGAGCTGCTGAAAATAGCTAATGTCCATTTTAAAACGGAACATGAAACTCAGCCAAGTCTGTAACTGGGATGTGCTAGCCTCTGCTGTATTTGTGGCTACAAGAGGACTATGCTACAAGCCTGTTCTGGCACTGAACATCCCGAGAGTGGTCCTCCCTCCCTGTCATCTGTTTTCCAGCTGTTGAAAACTGTTGCAGATATGAGTTTGAATGTTTTAAGAAATATTAATCATGTCTCAATCTCCCGGTGGTTTGCATGACGGTATTTGTCACTAACTGAACAGTCGGCTTTAAAAGAAAATAACACTGTCCGAACTTAGAGATCTGGTGAAAAATCGCGGCCCTGCCCCGACCTGTGCCAGCGGGTTGGAGTTTCTTGGCCTGTAGCACCCTCTGCTGTAATTACAGTAGACGCTCTTAGGTCCAAATCAGAAATTGGGTTATTTAATGATGTTTGCAGCGTTCACGTCCTAATAATGCATCGGGGTTGCTGAGCCACAGGTGCGCTAAGATTCTCTCAAGTTACCTAACTGTGTTAAAAGAGGCAGGTGCAATCCCGCCCGGGTATTTCTGGCTGTATGCCCGTCGTGCAGGATTCAGACTCTGGGTCTTGTCTCATGCTGGGGAACCCGGTAGAGTTCCTGGGTGAACATAGGACTGGAATCCCAGAGCAGCTGGGTGCAGCTCCTTCTCTTTTTAATTAAATTGAAGTTGGGTTTTTTCTGTAAGATTTGGTTCAGCTGGAGAGACACGGTGAAAAAAATTAAGGTAGCCTGTACTCTGCATAGGTGCCGTGAGAGCTGCAAAATAACAGCCAGGCATTGCTGTGGTAGCCATGAAGCCTCAAATACCTTATCCACAAGATAACGAGAGGGGTTCTTCATTCAGAGCTAAGAATGAAAACCCTACGTATTTTTTTCAAATATTCAAAAATACGAAATAATCTTTCATCTCAAAGAGAGGAAGGCGTTGCAGGCAATGCGGAAGTGAATATTCCGGGAACAAAGGCAGAAGGCATTGAGTGGTCACATGAAGTGTCTCTGTGGTCAGCCATCCTCGGTCTTGTGCTGGGGCTGCAAAAGTGCTTTGTTACTCCGTGCCATCACTCACGCTTCTTTCCCTTCTTTTTGCAGTGCTCCCTTTGACAGGATCGCAGAGATAAACTTCAATATAGATGCTGATGATGACAGCGTAAGTGGGTATTTTGGGATATTTATTTAGTAGGACGGATTCCGGCAAGTTAGTTCATGTTTGAATTAACTGTTGTCATTTTGAAAGAAAAAATATTTGGTGTGTCATTTTGGTAAATGAAAACCGGTAACTGGACTCGTAGCTGAGCCCAGTTAAGGAACTTGGGGCATGACATGTTCCCCTGGGGAATCTCCGTACGTTTTATTGCATTGCTGAGGATCTTCAGAAGTAGTACTCTCTATGTTGGAGGAATCTTTCTCTCTCTTTCTCTCTGCAGTGTGAATGTATTGCCCTTATTTTCACTTTGATAACATTACCGTATGCAGTCAAGGACAAAATGCAAACAGAGAGGACTGGGTTTCTTACAGGTCTAAATATCGCCACGTTGTGCCCTGCCTTTTCTGTTTTATTGACCTAGATCAGTACCCGCTGACGAAGCTGGACAGTGGCTAAAGAGGTGATTCCAAGCTCATCTCCTGGCCAAAGCTTATCTTAGTCAATACTAAGACTTATGTTTCCTTAGTCTTAAAATACTTTCTTTTTCACTTAAACCGTACTATGAAGAGCATTTTTTTCCCCTCTCTCCTGGCTGCTCTAGGCAGCGTTCTGTAGATACAGAAAATTGGTTTTCTTTTTGAATCTGCCAGCTAAGTCTGCAGCCACCAAGAGCTGTTTATATGCTTATCTGAACTCGTTATTTTCCTGAGCAGACACTTTTTGTGTGTGATGGGATTCTAATGGACTGTGCACCATCTGAAAGACAGCACTTAGCCAGTTTTTCAGCTGAGAAATCCCAGAAGGCTCAAACAGGCAGATCACTTGTGTATTTACAAGGATGCCTCTCTTTACCAGTGTCAGAAAACTCATTTCCAGGATGGAAGGTTGTATGTTTGAAGCGGGGGCTGCACGTGAGTTAAGTGTTACCACCTTTGCTTAGAAGCTCCCTGCAGCTCTGTCAGGGAGAACGCAGTCACTGAGAGGAATTGCACTGGGGCTTGTTAGTCCAAGCGGGACGGTTTGCACACGTGGCATCGCTTTATCCTCTAAGTTCTAAGCTGGTCAGTTTGCAAATGTATTCTTAAAGGGATTGTTTCCAGCCCTCTTCTACAGTGACTTTATATCCCTACCACTTACGAGGGATACAGAGAGAGTCGTGTAACAGAACAGCTATGAGGCGGCGCGCAGGAGCTCCTGCTATTTTGGAAGCAGCGTAGGCTGAGAGGCTGTTGTGTTTCTTTCTTGATCTATCACACCCTTGCCGCTTCTGAGCGTACCGTGCTATTATTACCCTTCCACAGCTGAACTTTGCTTGTTGCACAACTTGGGATGTAAAATTCAATAAATGCAAACACCTTCATGGTATTAGTTGTGTGCAAATGCTGTTCTAGGAACTTCCTCATCATTGAACTTCTTATTTCTGTCTCCAAAGAGTGAATGGAAATTGATTTCTTTTTAATATTATTTTAGCCCAATGCTTCCCTCTTTGAAGCCTGCTGCAATGAACGGATCCAACAATTTGATGATAATGAGGAGGAAGAAGATATCTGGGAAGAGAAGGAGATAACCTATGCAACCCAAGTTAAATCAAGAACACGGTAAGGTGAAAACAAGAGATCAATCTTTTATTTATTATTATTTTTTGCCCCCCAAATGCTATGAACCTGCATGTTTTAGTTAAGTGTCTGCTTAATTGTTATTTATGTGCTGCGAGGCCTTTTTCTGGCATAAACCAGAGTGTTTTACGTATCACACTTCTGCAAAAAGAGGTGGTGGTTTGTCTTGAATGTGAAACAGAGGTCTGATTTGAGGGAATGCAATAATGATGCAAACACCTAATTACCAAGTCTATTATCAAAGATTTTAAAAAAACACACCCTTAGTTTGAAATACTTAGAACTTACTCTTTTCCTCATATCTGGAGAGGAGGAGGTTGAAAGAATTGCAGGCCTGAGGGTAGTAGACAGAATATTCTTTTTCA
Source organism: Anhinga rufa (assembly GCA_013400875.1). Lineage (NCBI taxonomy): Eukaryota > Metazoa > Chordata > Aves > Suliformes > Anhingidae > Anhinga > Anhinga rufa. The sequence goes on from VZTV01014147.1 coordinate 47,085, forward strand.
AAATGTTAAAAGAAGAAAAGTAAGGTTTTACGCGAGAATGAGTGACCTCCCCTGGTGCATCTCTGGCACTGCAAGTCATTTACAATTTTTCATCCCTTCACAGAGCGGCGGGGGCTGGCAGGGCCCTCCGGAGCTCCCCCCGTCCAGCCCCTGCGTAAGCAGCACACCCAGAGCAGGGGCACAGGACCGCGTCCAGGCGGGGTGGGAATGGCTCCAGGGAAGGAGACTCCACAGCCTCTCTGGGCAGCCTGGGCCGCTGCTCGGGCACCCGCACANTAGTCAGTTATTAAATAAAGTTACTTCTACAACTCTAAGTCTGAAAACATGATCAAATGAGACAGGAAAACTGGCCAAGACCGTAGCGTTTATTTGCGTAGCATCAATAAACTGGTTGTCTTGTTCAGGCACAGAATTGCTACCACACCAGTGTCCCCCGTGTTTGCTAGTGTTTTGCCTGCTCGTATCAGTCTCCAGCCCTGAATATGCCACTGCAACGTATTTCCCATTACAGCTCTGCAGATGCGTTTGACAAGTAGAGCACTCGGGGACGTCAGTGGGACCTCACTACCTAGAGGGGTGCCTGCTGTTGCCTCTCTGAGCTTTGTATCTTCTTGGGAAATAAGCCCTGTCTGTAAAAGGCATTCCGCATCACTTGGTGAATTCACAGTTTGTGCTTTCTCCCTGGGGTGGGGAGGAAGCAGGTGAGGGATGAACTGGCTGCTGTAAGGGTTTTTCTAATTCTGAGTTCCGCGATTTAGATTTGGAGCGTCTCAGACCTCAGAGAGTTCGTCAAAAAGTGATCTTGAGAATGGAGATCATGATGGTAGCGTGGACTCCGAAGAAGAGGAGGAGACAGAACAGCAGCCACCACCTTCCTCAGCAAACAACAAGAATAATATTTCTGAGCAGAAAGACTCTGACTCCTCTGAAGGTAAAGAGTTTAAAACAGCATCATCCCATTTGAAATGACATGTGCAATCATCTCTGCAGAACAGCAGTTTGCACACTGCCAGGTTCCTCTGGCTATTCTGTAATTCCACCTGTGCAGATGAGAAGTGTGAACTTCAGTCTTCATGGGGTTTTTTGCCCCTGAAATGTTAGTGAGATTGAGCCCTGCCCAGCTTCTTCAGACTAGCACTGTGATGCTCCAGTTACGCTAAGACAACCACACAGGTCCAAGTACAACAATACTACTAGCTCTTTCAGTACAAATACTAATGAACAAGATTTTAGTGGAGGATTATGGCATTAACTCATTACATTATATTCTAAGAGTGTTATGCAGGCCCTTGCCAAGTATCTCCACACTCCATGTATCTGCCTTTTCTGCTTAATTGCCTTTCTAGTTCTACTTTGCATGTTGCCAGCCCATTCTTACGATGCCTAGAGGAGACTGCAGAGGGACAAGGTTTTCCCAGATCACAGTGCAAATAATGCTTTGCAAGTTCGTGAGACGCACAGTGTTGCCAGCAGAACAAGTTCAGTCAACTGAAATAAAGGAACCAAAATGTGCGTGTTCGTTCCTTGTTTGGTGCAAGCGTTTTCAGTTTAAAAAGGTTTCTTTTTGTAGGTGATGTCTTTGTACCGTGACTGTGAGCACAATGCAGATTTATTCCAGCAATTGGCTCTCTACACCCATTTGGTAGTGTCAGATACTTTCAGTTCTTATTAGGAAGTACCAGTATAAACAACACAAACGGTGACCGGGGGATCGTGTATGTCAGTTTAGTTACCCTTCTAGAGACTCTGGCTCAAATTTTGGTTCCATTTTTGAGTGAGTGTAGACTTGGTGGATCTGTCCTGCTCACCCTTTTGTTGCGTGCAAATCACTCTGCACAACACACCTCTGCAATCCCTTCTCTTTCTTGAGAAAAGGTAATGACAAATGCTTCTTAAACATTCGTGATTTGTAGGAACAGAAATGCGTTCTAATGAATAAGGACTAGACTGGGACTGTAAGGACAAATTATGTTCTTAGTTTTTCTCAAGATCACTTCTGAGATCTTAAACGTTTTGATCCGTGTATCAATTCCTTACCTGTAAGTGCCAAAATTAAACAGTGAGTGATTGAAAAGGTTGAAAGCCATGCCACTTAGCTTTTGACAGGAAACTAAGGTACCCAGAGTTCAGCTGAAAATCACTGGCTCGGAATGAAGACATTCATAATGTCATTTTTCTTAATTGATGCTTCTCTCTTTTGGATAACATTAATATTTATCGGAAGAGGGTTTTCTAAGCTGATTGTCTATCACCTGTGAGGCAGGCAGCTTCCCGTAGATTTCAGAGGGGTGCCATTGGATGGTCTTTCTTTTTTTTGTCTCTGGGATGACTTTGGACTATTTTTGGGATGGCCAAAGATTCTGAAAACTCATAGGAAATCCAGTCCGTTGTTGTGTGTCTCCAGGGTCTGGATGGACAGCTCCGTTCGAGCCCGTGAACGCGAAGCCCCCCACACCCTGTGTTGCCATGGATGTTGGATCGAGTGTATGGGATTCAGCAGCCCCCGAGAACACCACGCCAGAGGAGAAAGGATGGGCAAAGTTTACAGACTTCCAGCCTTTCTGTTGGTAAGAGAGGCACACATTCTTTCAATTTCTTTATAACTTTTGCGTGAAAGAACATCTGAAATCTGGTTTGATGGAGTACATTGACTGTAATCTTTTTTCTTCCCTTTCCCTTCCCCTTGGTACCCCTTTTGTTTTATAATATCGCCTGAACATTCTGGATCAGGGCTTCATACTTCCCTTTGCCTTCCAGTGCTGCTAACTGGTGTTAGCATTTGTGTCTTATGATATAGGAATACTTTATGTATCATCACTGCTGCTGCGCTCAGAGTATAAAATAAGTAAATAAGTAAGGTTTTTAGAAGATAAAAATATTTATGTAAAGAAAGAGTAAGCCCTAATGATTTCTGCTGGTGGGGATATTTAGAAGCACAACCAAGATATCTGTACTTCATTCTCAAGGCTTTCCCCCCCTCCACTTCAGCTCTGAATCAGGTCCACGATGCAGTTCTCCTGTCGACACAGAAAGCAGTGATTCAGGTGGAAACCCGAAGCAGAGTCAGGACAAGAACTGTAAGTGAGAATGTTACAAGACAAAAGAGATGTATTATTTAAGCTGTTTGAAATTTTGCATAGCGTACCGAGTCTGCCAGGGAGAACCTCCCTCCCGCGTCGTCTGCCTTATCTTACGTGAAGGCCCTCTCCTGTACAGAGACCAATCTATTAAAGTAGTAACTCAGAAATCCTGAATGCTTGTTGGGATAACACTATTCAGCAAGATAAGGATGACATTTAAGTTAGAAAGAGTTGATGTCACAGAAACGATTCAGTTATAAACTGTTCAAAAGTCCCATTTGAACTGTATGCTTGATGATAAAATTACTTGCCAAAAGCTAAAAGGACAGGGTAAGTTCTGCTATTGGTAACTGTGCCGAGCCAGTTGGGTAGCTTCAGTCTGATTGCTTTCCCTCCTCCTTTCTGAGCAAGGAAAAATAAAATTTAACGAAGGACGTTGATGCAACTAAAGGAAACTTTTGCCTGCGGTAACCGCTGCGAGGTGGATACTACTGGAAGGGGTAGCACAGTGCCTTTTTCTGCCCCGTGCATTTTCTGGTGTACTCTCCCAGCGGAGCTGGAGTTCGGTTCAGCAGAGCGCAGACTGCGTGTGATGATGGCTTAAGTCTGCCCAGGTAGTGACCTTCAGTTGGGCACCGTGCCTCACATCAAGATGTGTGAGCCCGTACCAACTTCGGGAAGAAAAACGATTCCTGCGACTGCAGCGCTTCTTTGCCACTTTGGTGAGAGGCTCTCCTTGCATGTGGAATCAAAACCCATGCACACCTCAGAAAGTATACCTGCTTAAATTATAGCCCAGCGAGTTCTCAGAGCTAGATCGCAGTCAGCAGGGACCTCAGGGACTGCCGGAATCCCCCGTTCAGAGTTACCGCCGTTCAACAAGTGAAGAACAGAGTCTGCTCTGCTGTTTGTATGAAAGGCAGACGGGAGGTGGCAGGTGGAGACCACTGATGTGTGGGCTTGGAGTGTTTTTTCCTTACTTGCTAAAATAATATTGCACGCTGTGGGATCTGCCCAGAAACTATAATCTCAAAATTACCAGTAGTTCTAAATGCTCCGTTTTACACCACCCTTCTTACTTGGGGTCGTACCTGGGGAGTTGTTCCTGTAGTTTTGTTCATTTTGCAATGTGATTATGTACTTTTTCTCAGTCGACACTGCCTCGCCCTGTGTTTGGAACGTCTGTGTCACGAGGAAAGCGCCGCTGGTGGCCTCAGACAGCAGCTCCTCTGGAGGCTCCGACAGCGACGAGGAGGAGGATAAAGCTGATATCGTCACCGAAACCATCAGCACAGGCTCGGGCCAGGAAACCATCAAGCTGACTATGGATGCTAAAAACGAGAAGGCTGTTTTCACCAGGTGCGAAAGGAATCCTCTTGGGCCGGGGTCCCGCTCTGCCCTGGTTTCAGCCCCTTGTGTGGCTAGGGGTTAACGTATTACTTTTCCCTCCTAGGCACCGTGGTTCCAAATGTCCTTTGTGAGGACGTCTTACAGCTTTCTTGTCACAGGGGTTTTGTTTTAAGAAAATATTTATAATGCACTTATTTTAAGAAACATGCGTGGCTTGGTTTAGCCACTGAGCCACGTCACAGAAGCATCGCCTGTCTGTCTGTCTGTCTGTCTGCACAAGAGATCCGGGCCTGGGTTCATGGCAGGTATGCCAGGTCAGATCACACAGAAGAGTCGAGCAAAGCCTCACACGACGGCAAGGGCAAGGTCCGACATGGAAGCAGTGTGCGGTCTTGCAGGGGGAACGTTTAAATGTCTCAAGCTGTCGCTTCCCCCTCATTGTCGAGGTAGTACGTCACAGAGAGTTAATGCTAAAAAATGAAGGCTGCCAGAAGAGACAGCAGATCCTGAGATTTGTTAGCTTTTGGGCAGCAATTTGGTTGGAATTGCAAGTGCTCGAATCTAGCCTACCCGAATCATTTGAGAGGGGAAGCAGCTTTTCAAAACAGTAAGCATCTAGTTCACTTTGGTGCCTCCAGAAATATTACACAATTTTAAGATATTTGGGGTTTTTTCCTCAAATTCCTTATGAGTATGTAGGGTATGATTTAACTAGTTGGAGTCCCTATATTTTATGCATCTGACTCAGGAACAGGTATTTACTTTTTATAATGTTGTGGTTATGTGACTTTTTTGGATAGTCAACATGAGCTGCTTGGCATGTGTACGCACTCCAGCAAATAGCTACTAGGCGTTAAAAAGCAGTGGCTCAGAAACAAGTGGGGTTTCAGAACTAGGTAAAAGTATGGGAGGAAGTTAACCAAAGGTATGTTTGGTTAGGCAACTCCAAGCTGAGTTTTTAATAACGTGACTGGGTTTTATTTCTGATGTCTACCTCAAATGGCCTTTACTCTTCATACTTGAAATGAGTGAGATGCCTGAGATGTCCTTGCTTGCAGTGATTGCATCTGAAGAGCTGTTCTGATAAATCCAGTTAGGTGGCGTGCGTAGGGATGGCATGGCCAGGCAGACTGGCTTCCCGAAAAACGAAAGATGAGGAAAATCAGAATACTGCCTGCTGTGCTAAAAGCAGCATCTCCTTTCCCAGCTTTCATTGCACTTGAATTATATCTAATTAAATCCACTGGCACGTGTATCTAAAACAAGCTGTGCTCCAGATGTTCTTCCTCTCTGGATGCATGGGGTTTGTGAGTAGGGCAGTAGTACACATGTGACTGTCTCGATTCACACTGGCAGTGTAAATCTTACTTGGCATGTTCTCATGTCTTCCGTTTATTTCCTAGCAGGTAGGGAAACTTATTTTTTTCCTGATTTGGCTGGTTAGATGTTGTGGGCTGTGCTGCTGTTTCGGGCAGTGTAATTTTGAATATGTTTTTCTCTCTAAATGAGTGTATACATCTCAAGCACTTCCAATGAGGACAAGGCTTCCAGAACCTGCTTGGTTTTGCATGACTGCAATTCTGCAAACCTAATTCCATTTTGGCAAAGAAAGTAAATACTTGAATAACCACAGTCGCCACTTTAAAGGTGTCTGTAGCTTTCCACAACTGTAACCGTAGCCAAAAATGAAAATAGAAGCTGCGGGAAGACACAAACCTGTTACAGAGATGGTGATTTCAGCTGCTCCAGACCTGTTTAGTAGCCAGGTTTCTCCCAGTGTGTGAATTGCCATATTGACCAGTGATGATAAAGGCAACCTCCTGCTATCAGCAGCTCTCCCAGACCAGTCTGCCTCCTTTTGGAGCAGATGCAGTTAAACCCAAATGGCCAGTAGTGAATATATTCATTTCTTACCATGTTCCTTAATGATTCCGAGGAAATGAGCTATGCTAAAAGTCTAAGAAGTCTTCAGACTGAATATGTGGTTGTTGATGACTTCCTACAAGCACTGCCCCAGAAGTGCCAGTCTTTCACCACGCCACATTCCTGTTGCTGTAGATGGGGTCTTCCCTTCCGGCAATACTGGAACCTACAGTGGAGATCTTTAATACTCCTTGGAGCTACCCAAGGGCTCTGTAGATTCTGCCATCGCTGGGGTCGTGAAAGATCCAGATGTTTCAGCACGTGCCTTTAATACCCTCCATGATCATCATCTTAACTGCTGATGCTTCTCTGCCTGCCCGTACTGCCCCGAAATTTAAACTGGGAAGTTAATGATTTGTCCTTGTGTGGCTCAGTAGACTGTCCCTCATGGCAGTTCTGCTTAAAGTAGCCATAGTAGTAGTTTAAAAATCATACACAAAGAAAGCGTTGCAGATGTATTTAGGTAACTTCTCTACTGTAAATGTATTTAGCTAACTTCCTTTCCCATATCTAATTCTCTGTGGTAGTTTCTTGTGAAAAAAATAAATAGTTTTGCAGAAGTTCTCTGACTTAAAGACCTTCCAATGTTGCCAAATCTCGCTCTCTGATAACTACAGAATGTGGGTGTTAGGCTTGAGAAAGACGCTTTTTACGGCGTATTGAATCTTCTGCTTTTTTGTATGTTGATCTGAATTTTATGTGGAAAATGCCATGTTTGGTGATTGTACTCTGAAACAGCTTCTAAAACGTTCCTGCACGCTCTCCTGGCAGGAGCGCCGCCTGAGGATACGGTTGCAAAGTTAACTCTTTTGTCTGTTTTTTCAGCAATCTTTACTGTTTTCTTCCTTTCTTTGCTTTCTTTCCGTTTCTGCCTCTCTTGCTGCCTTTCTCTCTTGCTGTGGGTATTGCTCAGAGTATTTAGACCTGCAGTCAGAGGGTATGTATGACGGTGACCTCCTCAGGGTTCCAAACATCCACCTGACAAGTAGTTTCTCCCATTAGTTACTTCACACTGGGCTGGAAAGAGAGCTGTTGGACTGGGAAAGCTCATCTTTTCACAATCAGTTAAAACAGATCCCAGAAATTATATTTCGAAAACCTGAATTTGAGGTTGTGTATAGTCCCTTGTGAAAGTATGCGCACAGTCAACATAACCGTTGAGGGACCATCAAAAAGCAAATACGGCGTTCTGCGGTTTCGTGCGTCGTGTCCTTGAGCTTCTGCCATTCCACCTGTTTGTGAGCTCTTTCTGCAAATAGGAGTTTTTAAATCATTTTGGAAGGAAAGTTCATGCTCTGGTCAAGATGACTATAGGAAAGCCTTGCTGACTGCAGTTCGCTAACGCAGACGCTCCTGGAACTGCTGCCTTGTTAAATGGGGACGTGGTCAAGCCTCTTGAGACTTTCTCACAACAGCACTAACAAACATTTTACTTATACGCTGTAATATGCCATAACATGATGGTTGGTGTGTTTCCAAAGGCTATTTTTTTACAAACTACTTTTTTTTTTTTTTTTCCAAAAAAAGTTTTCTTTCTGTTTTAAATTGTGGGGGTTTTACTAATTATTTTCTAGAACTCATCCATTTAAATGAATTTTCCCAGTCACTGTGCAAGCTGGCAAGACTCTGCTGTAATTTCTGGATGAGATCAGAGACAAAAAGAGAAATCCACTGTAACAAGGACGTCTCATAACTGTTCCCTGTGAAGAGTACGTTGCAGCAAGCATGTAACTGCCGTGTCCAGAGAGGAGTTACCCATGCGCAGAAATACCGTCCTGACTTCCCTCAGGGTAGCTCAGCCTGGGCCTGCAGCCTCCAGAGACTAAAGGCTTTCAGAACTGCAAGCTGCGTGGTGTTTGAAAACAGTTGTAATTACAACGTGGACTTATTTAACCTATTTTAATAATTAACAATACCATTTTAACAAACTTTTGGAGGTTTTCTGCCTCCTTCCTAAGCAGGCGAGCGCACATTGCATTTATCTCGCAGTACGTGCTATCAGGCCGTACGTTTTGCCAAAAAAGCCCGTAGTAATATTCAAGCTGTTAATGAGCGATCCGAGAGGTGTAGTCCGTGCCAGTGTTTGACCTGATGAGCGCTCTCGAAGCTGTTCAGGGCAAGCACAAGCTGTGAAGGTCTCGGAAATTTCTGCGAGGCCCCGCTGAAGCTGGAGAAGCAATCGATGAACGAGGCAGGTGAAGCGCGAGGGCTCTGCAGCGGTGTTAGCCGGGCAGCAACCCGCTGCCGGCGTCCATCGGTCTGCACGCACAGGGCAACGTCATGAGACTTGCGTTTAGCGGGGAAGGCAGAAGAACGATGCAAAAGTGTTTGCAGTGAGAGCAGTACTTCTTGTGGGAAATGACTTGCATTTCCGTGTCCGTGTGCTTAGTTTTTAATTGTATGATATTAACCCGAGCTTTTGCATTTCTTCTTTATGATTTTTCAAAAGCTATCCAGAAGTATTTCGCTGCTGAATTGTCCAAATAAGGTTTCTAAGCAGCTTCTTAAAAGATGAGCTGCGCTTCAAAACAACAACAATGAAAATCCAGCTTTTGCTCTGTATGGCGATAGTGGGCTTGGGATGTTTGTAACTTTTAATTTCTCTTTCAGTTTGTTAACTTTACCTGAATTGCTTTTTTCCCCCCCTTTCATATTTTCTTCTCTTTTTTTTTTTTTTTTTAATGGTTGAACATGATTACTGTCCCCTTCTCCCTAGTGCCTCCTCACCCGACTAGCTTGGATGAGCAACTGAAAAAGGAAATTTAGAGGGGGAGGCTGGAATCCATCTGACTAATAGTAGTTGCTATCTGTTAAAACCAAATCTATTTCCTCCGTATCTGTATGATACCGGTTCTCATTTAGTACATTCTTCAGGCAGACACTGTAGGTGCTGCAGCCGTTTCCTTAGAGCTGAGGTGAAAATGAGACAACACTAGCCATTTCTGCATTACCGTTTCTGTAAAATCTCTGCAGAAGTCTCCTCTTGTTTCTGATCATTCCCGCTTCTGGGATGAAAGCACTCAGCTTCCGTTCTAACGGCAGCGACAACCCTAAATTGCTGAAATAGCTCAGAAATAGCGGCTGGCAGTGGTTCCTCCCGTTGCTCTGGGCATGGGGGCCGGGAGGGGACCGGGGCTCCGCACCGCACGGGGGTCCCCGCGGGCCGGGCCGGGCGCTTGCGTAGGGCGGCCGCTGGCTGATAACCGAGCAGGGAGTTTTGGTGCAGCGTCCGCTTAAGTGCGGGAGAGAAAATAATCCTCCAGTTTCCCAAGCTGAGTGGAGTGACGTTGTCACAGTGGATGTTTTGAGCTCTCCCATCTTGGGATATGTTTTTCTGTTCTGTGCCTGCCGACTGTTCATCTCGCACGACATTTGGGTTCACCGTTGATGAGCATGAAACATCAGCATGAGAAACGGTTGCCTTGCTCGTGTCTCGTTTTGCTGCCTAATTGCAAAGAGTCGCTGGAATGCTTTGGACAGATGATGAGGGGAAACGAGCATGCTGTGGGAAACGGGGCACGGAGCATGACACCACCGTGTTCGTAAGATCTGGCTGCATGTCAGCGCACATTTATTCAGAAGGAAACATAAAAGGGACTAATCCAAGGTCCCATTTCACCAGAAAACCTTTCCAATCAAAGATGAACGCGTAGTGCGATAATTGGCGCAGGTGGGCTCTTCTGAGCTGACATAAGGGTTGGCCTGTGTCGTGGATGGCTGCATGTACATTTGGAAGCCCCTGTGTTGTGGGACTTTGTCTAACGAACAGCCAACAACTCGTTTTCCGGTGTGCTGAGAAGCGCGTGTGTAGCATGGCTGCCCTGGCATCTCCCGCTTTGTCCTGTGGTCGGTCGTTGCAGAGCCTGGCTTTTAAGGACTTGCTTGTGGGCCTAGCATGAGACTTGCGTTTTGGTACGCTTTTTGTACACATCTCGCTGCTTTGTTTAAGGTACCGCTGTTTTTCCTAGTGTGTCTTCACGGTGTTTTGTTGTCTGTGATACTAATTGTTTACCAAAGAGACTAGAGGATATCTAAAGTGTATCCCAGGAGCCACAGTAGTGAGCTTCAGAGGTGGGTAGAACTCTAAGGCCGTTTCATTCCTTCTTTCCTGAAATACATTAAGCTCTTCCATCGTTTGGGACTACAGCCTGAATTCCTTACAGGCCCGTTGGCAATGAGGTGTAGATCAGTATTGGCGTTGGGAAGAGCTGCATTAGGTGCTGCAGCGCGTGGGTTTCCATCGGGCGGTACAATTCAGGGTCAGTTTGGCTTATTTGAACCATCAGCAAAGCTGTTACAGCTTAATTTGTCTTGCTAGACCCGAAAGGCTCTCAGTAAACAGACCAGTGGAGAGACGGGGCGAGGGCATGATGTGTTTTGCAGTCCTGCTGTTGAAATGGGTGATGAAAAGAAGTTTGCGTGATGAGACCAGGCAAGAGAGAGGCGTTCAAACAAATTGCAGCGCTAAAGTATTTCCTCTGTAGAGCTGGTGGAAGTCTACAGGAAGAACTGAATTGTTATCAAAAGCTAAGTGAGCTCCTGATGTTTTAATTTTCCTAAACAGAACAGCGTGTCTCTTTATTTTAACTGGGGATCAGTTGAGTGGAGTGTGGAGAACTTTGAATCCTGTTTTTCTAAGAAGAAATTGCACTTCAAGGAAAACAGTTGTGTTGTTGGTTTGAGGAAGCTTTGCATTCGCAGGATTTGGGCATTAGAGCAAAAAGAATGAACAACCGTTTTGTAGCACCTCAGGTCTGGAAGGCGGGTATATAATATTTCTTAGTTACATGTATTATCTTACACGTAGGAAAAGCTGAGAGCTCTGTGCTATCTTTATGGCGGATTTTTCTCTAAGGAGTTGATGTAGTTGCAACTCATGACTTGAGAGAGCTGCAAGTTTTCGGTAGCGTGTGAAACTCAGATCTCGGCAAAGATTCACATGAGCGCGGGATGAGCAAGTCCTGCACCCTGTGCCAGCTCATCCCTGCTGGGCTTCCAGCAGAAGGTGGAACCTTCCCCAGGGGCAGCTAGAAGCCAGAGTTCGTTTTCTCAAGTCCCTCGTCTAAAGCAATGTGTGTGCATTTGGGAGAGGCCACTGGGAGCCGCCTCGAACCAGATGCGATACCCTCACGGCTTCCCATGGCCGCCTTCGCTTCTGCTTGTTGGTGGAAGCAGAAAACCAGTTCACCCTTCCCAGCGGCGAGGCAATATATGTGTAGGTGTGTGTGCGCGTGTATTCTGCTCACACACCAGCGACTTTGACCAGAAGTCTTTCAGTAGCCTTCCTCGTTTCATACATGTACGCATCAGTTAACATACAATAAGAGCTCTTCAAGAAGTAGTATTTTGGGTACTTCTTAGCTTAAAATTGTTGTTGCAGTTTATCACGTAATTATTCAAAGTGAAATCCGAGTGCCTGGCAGTACGCATCACCCAGAGGAGATTGATGGTACCTGCACCAAGGAACTTGCGGCCCTAAAAGGCAAACCACAGGCGATGTTTAAGATAGGAAATCCATCAGGTGGCAAACACGTCAGGAAGACCGAACGAGAATGAGTGACTGGTTTCCCCTCCCCTCTCTTTACAACCCCCTGCCGTGCTCCAAAGCAGTCTGTGAGATGTGTCACTGGAGGGCAATCCTCTGTTCATCGCCCTTGAGCGGCTACAGCCAAAACTCGCCCAACTCCACGTTCCGACACTGGCTCCGGCAGGAGGTATTCCTTGCCAGTGTCTGTCATAGCACGCGGGTATTCACCCCCCGCCAGAGATGCCCAGCTGCTTGGTTGCCTGCTTTCTTCACTTTGCTGGACCCCAGGCAGCAACAGTCCGCTGCTGCCACAAAGTTCCTTCTGTCTCTAGAGCCCAAGATGATCTTCTTACAGTTCTCCTGCAGAAGCCCTGTTGTATAAAGGTCAAGCAGAGACTGTCCTGTGCAGGATGCCTTGAGCTCAGCTGTCTCATACCCATGGTGAAGCAAACCTGGTCAGCTCTGCTAAGCCCGATATTCACCAAGCACCCAGGTGAGGAGAAACCAGGCTCTGCCCGGGCTGTCCCGAAGCAACCAGCCCCCGGTTAGGAGGAGACATCTCCAACTTATTTCATGCAAGCTCTGTTCTAACCTTCTGGCGGGCAAGATGACTGGGCCTGTTAATGCAGGTCATGTTTTCTAGTCTTATTTTCTGACGAGACTGAAGAGTTTGGACATTCAGCTTGTGCACTGGGGGAGGTTAGGTATCTCGGAAGGCATTGCAGTGCTTGTGGAAAGAGAGGAGTCTCTGTTCCAAGTGACCTCCAGAGTAGTATTTACAAACTTGGTGGTTAAATTGCAGAATTTGGCTACGATGTTGAACTTGGTGGACATAAAGGAAAATTGTCCTGGCTGTCGTGCTGGCAAGCCCAGCGGGCACGGCTGTAGGTGGCATTCACAAGCTGTTTGTGCTGAGTGCTTGTCCATTGTGGGAAGAGACACAATTCTGGACAGACTTACGCTTGCTGTTGGAAAATTTGTACAAGTGGCTTTGAGTTAGAGCTTTAAAGTCCCCAATTCCTTCTGGAGTGGGAAGTGTTGGAGATCTGTTCGCAGAGCTTAACTAAGAAGAGTCTACAATAGATACGGACGCTGATAACTCTTCTGCCTTAACCAGCCTCATGAGAGGACGGTTGTATTCTTTGCAGGTACAGGCTCCCTGCCCTCAGCCCCGTCAGGTTTGCAGCACGTAACCCGGCTGTTTGGTGACGTGGAGGAGGACCGTTCGATGGACGGCACCGGCAGCAGGGTTATACCAGGCTGGCGTTTAAGGGACACAGCTAGCTGCTAAAAATAAGCTGACCAGAGGAATGCTAACGCAAAATATTTATAGGTAGTAGAGTTTATTCTAGGCTAGAATTAGATATTGTTATTAACCATCCCGCGTGGGTCACAGTATTCCGTGTTCCACACAAACTCCTTGTTCTGTTTTACCCCGTTAGTTTGGCCCGTAAGTGTCCTTCCACAGAGGTTTGCGTGTCCAGCGTTGTTTTTCTGTGAGCCTGTTGAAGAGAGATAAATTTCCATGCCCCCTTTGTGGTCAGGACTTCATAACATCGGAATCCTTGTGTCATGGAAATTGTAGTGATTGAATGTAAGAAGTTTATCTTTGAGCAGTTTAAATCTCAGGAGCTGCACTTTCTTGTGTGGGAAGTAATTTTCTGACGACATTTCTGGCAGCTCTCCTATTCAGCTCTCTGCTCTCACATCTATCCCCTGCAGTTTCTCTAAGGTATATTTTTCTACTTCTGGTATTTCTTTTTAAGAGCACGTTAGCCCTTCAGGAAGAGAAATGTTTTGATCTCACTACTCCTCATTTTTAATGTGTTTTTTCAAGAGCACACAGAACAGTAGCTACAGAAATAGAATCTTGATCTCAAAAATCTCTGTCACATGTCTTAATTACCAGACTGTGATTATAGGTGTGCATTATAAAGTCCCCTGGCAGCTGGCGACAGGAGTCCAGCTCAGCCATCTACCGCGCTTTCCTTCCATTTCTGTAGGCGTGCTCTCTGGAAGGAGGAGAAGAAATCATTCTTGAAACTGGGACTGGGTTAAAACTGTGAGGAAGATCGTTCGCATGCAAGCTTGTCCTCTGCCTTAGAAGGCAAAAAAATAAAGATATTCCCAGAAATAACTTCTCCGGTTAGAAACATGGGTCTTTTTAATACAAATGCAGAAGATCTGGAGGGTTTGTGCTAGCAATTTTTTTCCTTTTTCAGGATTTGAGCTTCTGTTTTGTCGTAGGGAGACGTCATTGGGAATGTTATCCCTCAGGCGTGGGAATCTCTCGTCTGATGCTGAAAGCAAGTTAATTTAACCGCGTTTGGCTTCTGAAGATACCTCTCTTGAACATCCAATGAGCTTTTCTTTCCTCCTCAGGATTTCCAGTTCTGTACTTAAGTTTAAGTCTTTTCTAGGTGCAGACACAAGTGTCAGGTGCCACTTGGGAAGAGTCTGTAGAGAAGAGCAGCATAGGTGCTTGTGTTAGATCAGAATCACACTTTGCCAAACCCAGCGGCTTAAGGAAATCTGCTTGGCGGCGTTGGGTAGCGGAGGGCAATTCCAGGAGAGGCGAACTCCTCTGGGCTCCTTTCCCACGAAAGGCTGGGCCAGAGGATCCGCTGAGGCTCCTTCCAGCCCGGGCTGTGCTGTGGCCCGGCGTCCTGGTACTGACGGGCCCCAGATGCGCCAAGGCAAGCAGCCTGCCTTCGGTTTGTTGCTCCCAGTGGTGAGCTTGCCTCTCTGGACCCTCTAAACTGGCAGAGTCTTGGCCGAACGCGCTTCGCGTTTGCATCCTTCTACTGTTTGTTGTCTGTGTTTGTCCGCAGGAGCGCGCGCCGGCAGAGGTAGTTGTGGAGGGTGGCAGAACGTCTGGTTTGCAGGCGATAGGGACACCCGGGGACCTCTTAGGCCAGATTTTGCTGCAGGAGATGGGAACGGCTTTCTTGAGGAGCTGTCGTGCTCGGGCGTACCTGGTGTCTTGTTGATTTTTAGGAAACGTAGCCTCCAGGATGTGTACACTGCTTTATAACTCCAGTTTATTTTCAGTTCTTATTTCTTTATGGGATTTTTGTGGCCTGTGCTAGGAGAGGGGGAATATTTGTTTTCTCTGTTAGAATTTAAGTCCCGTTAATAGACATTTTAACGCGAACTTGAACTCTCCCCACACAGTGATGCAGACTGCATGGTTATTGATAAGCTGGCCATCACTGACATCGGAACAACAAAAGCATCCAAACCCCTGAACAACGTGGCCCAGCACTCGGAGGAGCACCAGAACACCGCCGCTGTTGTCACAGCTGTCATGGAAACAGCCACAAAAGACAGGTGAGACGGTCAAAACTCTTCGTTACCAGCCTGTGACAGAGAATCGGATTTTACCGTGTCACTGAATGCGGTTTTTCTACCATTAGCCGGTCCAGGTTACACGAGTAGTACATCTGGAGTGTCTCGGAGCACATTATGCTGCCGGTAGTGTAGCGCTATTACTGTGACATACTGCCCATATCTTCCAGTTTCCCAGAAGCTCTGTCAAATCATCTGTTTTACTAAAGTAATGGTCCTCTCATTACTTACTTAGCATAACCGATACTCAGATAGCGTGGGTTTGTATGTTCAGGTGAACTTACGTGGACGTTTACAGTTAAATTATTATGAGGAAATGGGGGAATGTGTTTTGATAACTGAAACCTGAAGTAATCCCAAGGAGAAATGTTGATAATAATTTTTGTGAATGTGACAGCTCAGGCCTTTTTAAATGCGGAAACCAATCCTTCTGCACATCTAGTGCTGTCACCTCCACAGCCTTGCTCTGGCTCCTGTTTTTGGCCAGAGAGGTGTTTATCAGTAACGAAGTGCTTCTGCTCTTCGTGAGCTAAGACAGCCTCTCCTGGGTGCCTCCATCCGCCTGGGGCAAGCTTGCTGTTAGATTCAGACTCAGACGATGGTGCTTAGCTGAAGCCAGACATCTGGGCTGTCCTACGGGAATTTCTTCTGTTAGGTACTTTTGGTGAGAGGAAGAAGTTCTAACCAGCACTTCGAGCTTCACGCAACCGATCCACTCAGCTCCACTCCCATCAAAATCTGTCCTGGCTGTCGGCACTATTGCGTCTTATATCTCCCCGGCACAGCTACTGCCTAGCTTTTGAGCCCACAATTTACAACCAGTCTCACAGAAATTCTAGTGCTAGAGTAACTCGTACTGGGGAGGAAGCCAAGTATCCCCTCGGGCCGTCCTTCTCACCACCGCACCCCAGGTACTGTCACGGCCCTGCGTGCATCAGCGGGCAGGGGGAGCTGAGCCGGGACCCGAGGGTGACAGCAAGGCGGGGGGCAAAAGCCCTGCAGACAGGGTGCCCATGGGATCCCGTCCAGCAGTTGCCTTTCACATCCTCCTCCTGGGACGAGGCGGGTCCCGGGACAAGCCACGGAGTTGAGTCGGCAGGTCTGCGGCAGGAAGGCGCAAAGCCATGCGTACGGCGTAGCTCCGGCAAAGACCTAAACCCAGCTCCCAGGCTGGTGGTGGAGGGTGCCCGGGAGGCGGGGAGGCCCCGCACGAGGCTGGTCAGGTCAGAGCCTTCTGGTGGACTCGAGATCCTGACAGTCATGTTCCACGCTTGGGGTGCGATAGATTAATTGATGTTGTGTAATTGGTGGTCAAAGCTGACTTCTCAGTTTCGATTTTGATTTTTAAAGGGAGTATTTTGTAAAGGACGTGGAGGAGGTTCTCGTTAGGAAGCTAATAATGTTTTAGCAGGCAGAAGAAACAAACATTAGAGGAAGGATGGCTCAGATACTACCGAAGAGGAAAGTTTCCAGCCAGGATGAAAGTAAGCTTTAGGAGCGAATATGTTCCAGTAGTTGTATTTCTCTAATGCTACTCTTTGGGTTTCTCCTTAGGAAAGAAGAAGTCTTGCCCTGTGCTGAAGCCACGTTAAATGGCCCTGCTTGATGAAACAGATGCAATGGGACGTGTGTGATCCAGGCCAGGCTGCTACCTGGTGATGCAATTTGTCAATTTTTTTTTTTTCATTTTAATTTTATTTTTTAATAAATGCTGCATTGATGAGAGAGCTGGCATTCAGGACCAGACACGCAGTTTCAACACCAACAATCTGTTCTGAAAGACACTTGCATTGTCTAAATGTAGCATTGATCAGTTAGTCATCACAGGAATGATGGGGTTCTTCCCGAGCAAGCCTTCTGCCTAATTTTAGTTCCTTGTCCCCTTCCCTCTCTCCCTTGATTTTGTTTTGTATTTGGGGTTCAGTCCTATTTTCTTAGTGTTATTGCACACAGTATTCAGCTTCTCTTCAGAAAGGTAGCAGGTCTAACGCTGGGACTTGGACAGTGCACAAGAGTCCCGCAGTCGTGTGACCAAAGTTCCTGATGGAGCTGTCTTTGGGCAGCATTTGCACCGCTTTTGTATAGCAATAAAGCCTTATCAGAAACATTTCATAAGAGGAAAAGATGCAAACACTTTAAATGGGATGAAGCAGGGAGGGATTTTATTTTACATTTTTGTGGGGTGGGAGGGAAGTCATTGACATCGTCCCAAGCCAGAGGCCAAGTAGCTAACCTGCTGTAATGCTGAACTGTCTTGAGAAGTGGGAAGTCTCTGCATTCCAGTGAATCGCGCAGTGCTCTCTCCTCTGGAGACCTGGCGGTTCACTGCAGGATCTTGGGTCGGTTAGCAATTGGTCTCTTCTGTCCGAGCCATCAAAACTCAACTTCCCGGATGTCGTCCTCCGTTGGCTGGAGAGTATGCAAAGAAGGTAGCATGTTGTTTGCCAGCTAAGAGGATATTGATCCACTGGACTGCTGCCATGCAGGAATGAGAGCAGATATGGCACAAACAGGTTATCAGGTGTTTGCTGGCTTTTTGGAGACTAATGTATTTTCAAATTATTATGGAAATCCTTTTCTGTTTGTTTTGTTCTGTTTTTAAAGTTTTTAATGGATGCAGGAACAGCAACACTTTTGCACTTTGTACCTAGTGACAACATTGGAGAGTGAAATGGCCCCAGCACAGGACTCCTGCTGTTACTCCCCAGGTAGTCGGAGTTTGGGGAGGTGGGGGGACACACACATGTACCGCTGCCTGGGGATAGTAGAGTAAAACAGTACGGAGAACCGGACTGCGCTTCAAACTGCCTGGGAGCAAGGTCAGTTGAAGGTGTGTACTTGACTCTGGAACACAGGATCTTCTGCGTAGGCTGAAGGACCTACTCCTGTAAAGACTGTACCAGTTTCAGACGCAGGTCTGCACTGAGTGGTGCTGGCCTCTGCTTTGAGCTTGTTCCCAGACTGGACTTGTGCACATAGATCATACGGGTGTAGATGTTGGGCCACTTGCAGAAGCAGGCTCGGGCTGGTAACAACCAGTGCTCCAGTGCTTATTCTCTACCCCTGTAGTCTAGATACAGAGCTGGGCCTGCTTTTGTGTGTAAGCTGTATGCTGAAATCCACCTGTCAAATGTTAAATGCCGCTTATTTTATTAGTCCAAGACCTAAGCTGGAAAATCATTCACTTTGGAATAAAAGCATGAAGCTTGACACATAGGTAGCCAAATAGCTTATTTTCAGATGTATTCTCACTTGTGCATAACGAGGGACTTTACCCTGTGAGTATGAAAAAGTACCTCACACAGATCTGTTGTTATGAGCAAAGGCATCCTAGCCAGACTTCAGTCTTTTAAAAAGAATTTATTTTTAACTGTGATATGTATGTAGTGCATATGAGATTTTCTTAACTGTACTGGGAGGGGGGGGCGGGCGGGGAGTGAGACGAACAAAACGTTTTCACTGTTAGAGTCAGTCTGTTCTGCTGGATCAGTATCCGACGGTGACGTACCCGCAGCACGAGGTTATCCTTGTGCGCCCAAAGATAACACATTCTCATTTTTGCTCTTAGGGAAGATTGAGGATTTGCTTTGCTGGAATACCCGATATGGCGGTCGCAGTGCAGAGAGCAGGATGAGATTGCTGTGTGCATCTTGGAAGTTGTGTGCTAGGGTTGTGGGCCACTTGTGTGCTGCTGACATAGCTGTGATTTCTCTCAGCTGCAATTGCTCGGTAAGCAGGTGCTTTCTTGGCACAGTACTGTTGTTCTGGAAGTCTTCTCGCTCACTCCTTGTAATTTAAAATAAATAATTTAAAGTTACGTTGCGCTGGGAGAAAAAAAAAAAAAATCTCACTTTCTGCTGTGGTTACCCTGCTTGCTGTTCGGAGATCAATCTCGCCGTTAGCCAGGATTATCAGAAATGATGCGTGGGTTTTGAGTTCCTAATTGGAGACACGTTAAAGTCTTAATTTTCAGAGGATTGGTGCTAGAGGTTTTCTGAAAATCAGGTTCTCTTCGGGCATTCTTTAAACACCCAAAAAGGATACTACGAAAAATCATTCACGTAATGCAACATCAGTGCAGCTTATTCCAGCAGCTGGTTGAAGACCATGACTGGGCTTCAGTCCCGTTAAATACCAGCTGATGGCAATAGTTCTCTTCCAGTCTGTTCTCATTCATGGTTCTTGACTGTGGTGCTTGCAGGTTCCACCACGCTACAATTACGACCAAGTCCGTGTAGGATCAAGGAGGTTAAGGGGAAATGTCCGTAGCAGGCACAAACCGATCGTCCTTCCAGCTCGAGACGTTCTCAGCCACCTCGTTAAACAGATAAATGACCTTTGCGTTGGGTGAAGTCATAGACAGGGGTCGCCTTACGTCACCTCGAGCCGTGCTGGCCGACGGTGCAAGAGTGCCGATTAGCTGTACCCGCCTGATCTGTTCAGGGAGCCTTGGCGTGGGGAGCAGTAGCCTCCAGCTGAGGAGCGGTACAGAAGAGCTGGCAGCAATAACATCCTAAAACATTTCGGAGAGATGCGCAAGGACGCGTCTGTCTGTGCCTTTCCTTGCCGATTCCGAACCTGTCGCTCGCTAGCGCTTGGCTTTGAGTCTGTACATTTAACTGAAAGCTTTAATAATAGATTTAAACGTATCCAGCAAGCAGATCTAAAACCACAGGTTAGTTACGGAGGGGCTCGTTATCTAATTCATTAATTTGGTTACTTATGTCCAGTTACTTTTGTCATAAGACATTTTACCGGCCGTTAAATAGATGTGTAGAAATGCGCAAGCTCTCTTGCTTTTGTGACGGTGAATGATTTCTCCACATTTGGGATTTCAGCTCTGAGCTATACCTCATCGCTCCCACACCAGCCAACAAGCTAATCTAGAAAAAGTTCCTCACCCGTGGCATGCTGGAGTTTGCAGTTCAGAACAGATCCAGAGTCAGAGGGCAGTTTCCTTGCCTGGCTCAAATGATTTTATAGGTAAACCGTGCATAAGTTTCTTTCTCGTTGTACGCTTGAGCGTCCCACCTCTCTGGAGTCGCAGCGGATGTGTAGGGGTTGGAGGGGCCCGCTGCCCGTGGCCCCTCTGGGTCCCCGTTGCGGTCCGAGGAGACATCCGCGCCGTCCCAGGCTGCTGCCCAGCGCTCTGCGGGGCGGCTGGGCTCTGGGACCGCTTTCTGCTTTCAGGTGGCCGGAAGGCACAGCGTGCAGAGACTCGGTGGAGCCCTTCCCACGGGCCAGGCCGCGCCACGTGCGGTGCCAGCACTGCGTCTCCGTGGCGGTTGTTCGCGGTGGCATCCCGGGGCACAGGGACTGCTGGAGAGCGGTGTTACCTTCTCCCCGAGTAAGCCGTGTGCTCTGGGGAAGGGCTGTTACCCAAAGTTGGAGCGGGATGTATTGTCTACTGAAATTGCATTTGCTTAACCTAGCTGTACCTTTTAAAAAACCCCTCGGCTTGCTTAGATGCTTCGTCAGAAAGCAATGAAGACTAAACAGAAGTTACATTCAGCACTGTCCTTCCTCATTTATGTGCAGTACTTTGAATCTGTCCATATCGATATGGTATATATAATTTCAGGTTTGAATATGTATACTGATGAGTGTGTATATAGATATATATTTGCAATATGTATTATTCCATGTATATTTATACACACACAGTTGGATATTGTGAGAAACCTGGTGAAGCAGAGACTCGGAGCACAATGAGCCCAACTTTTATATCTGTGTACGGCTCCATGATGAATAGCAAGTCATCGACAAGCATTCGTTGTACAAACCAAAACCAGCAAGGCATCCCTTACTGGGGGGAGTGGTTCTGCTAGAACATTCTAGTTCAGTGGATTTCCCCAGCTGGGCTTTGATACGGTGGATTCCAAGAGAGCAGCGGCTTGCCCAGTGATCCCGCTGTTGTTCTGCCGCTGCCGAGCCGTGCCCACGTGCTTTAGCCCTGGGAGAGGAGGGGGCCTTTTCTGCACGATTAGCAGTTCGAGAGTGATCAGTTCAGCCACTGCTAAACAATTCTTGAATCGCAGCATGTCTGCCCCTGGCTGGCTGGCTTGTGGGGAAAAGGCGCTCCTTTGGATGACGCGGCCGTTCAGGAGTCCTCCCGCCGTCGCATCAGAGGGTTGTTTTCAGGCATCCAAACTCCTGTGTTCAGTACCTGGCTATTAAACTGGGGGGCTTGCCACCAGAAAACCCCTGCGCTGCAGAAAGGCCAAGCATAACTAGCTTGGGGCTGTGGGGATGTGACCCAGTAGCAGATGAACACTCAAGTGGTTTGGATTAATTATTTCCGCCGCTCGCTGCAGGCTGTTAATGCAGGGCGCGGGGGCGGCAGCGCTGTGAGCAGGCGGGGGGTTACGCGCCCTCTGCAGACCGGGGGAGATGGGGGGTGGGTTCATGGGTTTGAACTCCCTTGCTGCCCCAGAGAGGCGAGGTCCTCGCTAAAACTGTATCCGCCAGCTTCAGATTAAAGTTCAGGTGAGAGAGCCCTTTGAAGGAAGGTGGTCAAGGAACGTGACTGGAGTTTATTCAGCAGTTTCGCCAGTCTTCTGACAGTTTTCCCCCCGCACAGATAGAATTTATTGCTGCTTCTCCTGAGTCATAACAGTTACGGCAGACAAAATCCCTGTTATTCATCTGGATAAAATGTCCTCAGCAAAGCCTGATATAAATTTCATGAAGTGTCCCAAGGCTTTGCTGCCCTTATTGCTTTTGAGAGAGCTGCAGCTGGCAAGCAGAATGGAAAACTAGTGGGTGCACAAATATTAAAAAAAAAAAAGA
>VZTV01014153.1:4357-62522 GCA_013400875.1 Anhinga rufa
CTCTTCCTCAGTTGCCCCATCCATAAAGCAGGGGTAATAACGCTGCTGTAGCTCACTGGGGGAGAGGAGAGAGTGTAAGGCTGGTATTTGTCACGTACTGTGCTATACAAGCCCTGGCTGGGAGGTGCTGCAGAATGCCAGCGTTGTTACCGTTTCAGAGAGGCTCTAGCATTTCTCCCTAGTGAGAGGCAATACTTGTAATTGCGGTATCTGCCCTGTTTTCAGGATTGGGGTAAAAACCAACCAACTAAACCCCCTTCTTTGCTAAGTTGTGTGACAAGTTTGAATGCCACTGTGAGCAAAAGGACCTGCCGTGTTTTCAAAGGAAGATGGTTGCAACCTCAGGAGGTCAAACGGGGGGACGGTGATTTTACCATTGACTGTGGCATGGTTCACCAGCCACAACGTCACTTCCTCTCATCTGTGAGACGTGTCTAGGCAGAAGACTTACGTTAGGCACTTAGAGACAACTGGAGGGGGTTTGAATAAAAATAACCCAAGGGAGATGCAGTCAACAGGCAAGTGTAGCAGGACTCTCCTCTCTCTCCATACAGCCCCCTTCCTGCACTGGCATTAGGGAAGTTTCCAGAGCAGTTGCATGAAGTAACCCTTGCAGTAGCATGGCCTTCTTTAGTGCAGAGCATCTTGGCTTCAGTCTCTGTGCCAAGCCACTGAAGGATAACTGAAGGTCCTGATAAGGACATGCGTTGAATTCCTCGCACATCTGTGCCAGTAACTTAAGTTTGGAACTGGGAATTTGCTAGCGAAGGTGGAATCGAACCTGCAACTCAATGTGATGCGAGGTACCTGGATGTCCCCTTCCCTGTCTGTGCTAGCACGGCCATAATGCTGACCCTTTTCCCTAGGAGTGGTGAAGATGAATGTAGGTTCATCATATGTTCTGCAAGTAGCAAACAGTAATGTTAGCCGAGAGCTTGAAGACTTTCTTTGCATTCTTAAAAACAAAATGGAGCCAGTCTGAGACTTTTCAAGCCAAGTACCATGGAGGCTCTGTCAACAGCCAGCTGAATTGGACTGCTTTAAAAAGGGCATCCCCACCTTAAGTACCCCAAACCCTCTTCAGTCTGTCCCCATAATTTAAGATGAGGTAGAGCCAGAGTTTCCTACTGGGAACTGTCTTCCTTGACTCAGGTCCTTTTCCCACGGGCAGTCCAGGTGTTTGGGGTTTTACAGTCTTTTCACTTATTTTCTTTGTTTTCTTTGCAGAAGGTACACCGATCCGAGGTAAGACACCCCCAACTCACTCACTCACCCACTCTCCAAACACTTCTCTCCACTCAGTTCCTGTTTCATTGACCTGTGCTCAATACGGATTCTTGTTATTGTTGTTGTTACGTTTTGTTGTCCTGCTTCACCTCTGGATATTTCTTTTTTATACCTGTCTTTATTTTATATATGGTTATAATGTCCTTTTTTGTTTGCTGGGTGCACTTGGTAATACTGATACTGTTATTCTAATAACGTCTCAGGCTGTGCTGCCTCAGATTTATGGCAGAGTTTTAAGACCTAATCTCTCCAGGACTGTGAAGGACTGAAGTTTATCTTGAGCATTAAATGCTATCAAAGCTTGGTAAATACTTAGGGCCCTCTCCTGACTGGTGCAGAGTGCTCCCAAGCCACTGATGGTGGGGAAAGTTTTCCAATCCTTTGCTCAGTCAGATCTTCAGCACTTACCATCCGAGCCTACTCATTTGTTTGGCTTCAGAGCCTTCTTTCCCCTTCTTCCCCACTCCCTTACCCTTAGGTTTTTTCTGGGAAATACACCCGTGGTAAGTAGCTTCTGCACTGTCTCTTTAATGGAGCCCAAAAGATACTAGACCTCAAGCTGTCATTGAAGGTCAGCAGGAATTGGGTGTGCACCCCTTGGAAGACTTTGCTTTGGTTTTATCTACACTGGCAAATTTAAAAGTCCATCATTCTCTGCTGATAAAAGCAACAGGAGGTGTTGTAGATGAGATTTACTTTTTCATACATCATCTCTATTGGCTCCTGACAAGTGCAGAAAACTCATTGATCTCTCTACAGTGTAATTTCCACCATTGCATTCACCAGCAAAGCTGCAGTGGCCAAGATGAAAGGGGCGAGTCCTTATTCCCCTGACGAAGCTGCTTGCCTGCAGTTCGTGGTTCTGTTCCTGCTCTGCAGGGTGGCTTCGTCTCCCCTGGTGTACGCTCGGACAAGCAATGCTCACGAGCCACACAAAAAATTTGTCTGGAACCAGTGGAAGCAACCCACAGATTTGCTAAGTTAACAGAAATTTCTAGGAAAACTCACTGACGAGCTCTCCACCAAAGTAGAGCTTTCAGATGACAGAGCATGCTCGAGCTGTAATGCAGTATGAAATACGCTCAGCTGGTGTCTCAGTGTGAAGCCTCCGTCTATTTGGTTTCTAACTCCTGTTATACTGAAATACCCACAGATTATTTGAAATTAATTTAGTTTGGTTTAGTGGCTTGAGTGGGTTTTTTTGTTTTTTAATGCTATCTGTTCTGCCTTTGGGAGCTACCAGACACAGTGGATGCTGGCAGGAGTCGCACCATCACACCCCATCCTTGTCATAAATTCACAGCCTCACGTCTTCCCACGCAGCATCCTTTTTCACCCATGCACACACAGAGGAACACGAACTCTGTGTCCTCCTTGTGAACACATTGGTTTTCCCTTCCTGAAGAGGCTGTATCTGCAACCAACACTGATATCATTTGCACTTCTCTCACTTAAGATTTTATCAGTAATATTACGCTGAGCTGGAATTGTTTGGTTTTCATATTTAAGGTGTTTTTTTTTCCAGAAATGGGAGTTAAGAGTCTTACGACATGTGAGCTCTGTCCGTATCTGTAGTATAATCATGTACTCCAAATACATAAAACATTTGATAGCCTGTTGAATTATTTATGTAGTATGTATTTTAACTGGAGTTTTGCAGGGATGAAGCCTTCTGAGGTAAACGAGGCAATTTTCTTCCATGTACTTACATGCTGCATATCTCTGCATGTTTGCTTACAGCAGGAGTGTTTAGTATGGGCTCTGGGTATATTCTTACAGGCTGCAATAATGTATAGGTTTAAGAAAAACCTTAATCCTTTTGGCCCAGTCGGTGTAAACCACACAGGCAATTTTGAAGTTCCAATGCAGTATTTACAAGGTTTTCCCTTGGCAAAATTCACTATCAGTAAGGTTCTTTTCACACTGACTTTTATCTCCTGCAGGCTTCCTGTGAATCGGGTATTTTGGGCACAAAACAAAGGCAGCAGTGATAAAAATGCTCCAGGGATCGTAGGCAGTGGGTGACAAAGGCTTTCACTTTTATGGACGCTGCTTCAAATCAAGCAAGGGAAAGTCAACTGCCTTCTGATAGATTTCTGGGCATCACAGTAATATGGATTATTGAAGTTGATTTCATGGTTCTGGTGCAGAATGTCTGCATTGCAGAAGCCACAAAAGTTGATACTTTGGCTGATCATTTCACCGTGGAGAGTAACACTTTGTATAGAGGGGGGTATTAAATTTTCTCTTCCTTTTGGGTATGTGTCCAGCCAGCCATAACGCTGAGCACAGACGTTAGCTGAAATCATCAGAGGACACAGTACTTCCAGAGCTCATAGCCCAAGAGCCCCAGGGAGTGTCCCAGTGTGTATTAGCCCGCGGGGAGGAGAAAGCAAAACATCAATGCTATTGCTCTCTCTTAAAAACAAAACAAAATGGTGATGATCGTGTCTTTGCTGCGGTCTTCTTCTCTCCTCCCAGGTGGCCTGCAGATTGAAAGCAGCGAGGAGACAGACCAGGGGAAGTATGAATGCGTCGCCAGCAACAGCGCCGGAGTGCGCTACTCCTCGCCTGCTAACCTTTACGTGAGAGGTAGGGAGCGCATCAGCTCACAACACTGGCAACTATCTCCCTCCCCATGGCCTTCCTTTGTCCCCAGCTGTTTGATTCGATCCTGTCCCTGAGCGCAGGGGAAGCGCTGGTGTTAATCGATCGCATCCTTACAGTGCGCTGCTGAGCTTGCAGGGTGCACCCTGACTTCCTCACCGTTGCTGGTGGCTCCAGCTACCGCAGCAGTCGCAGAGCAGCAATACACGGCTGTGTCACCCACAGTGAAGTCAAGTGTGACCCAAAATAGCGTGCCCGAGAATCCGCCAGCATCAGCCCACAGAGCCCAGAGGGGAACGAACAGCTTTGGCTGCAAAGAGGCCACAATCCCCTTTTCTCCCAAAGGATCCCTGCTCCCTGGAAGTGGGAAGGTTTCAGTTCTACTGGTGTGGGTGTGAGAGGAGGGGAGGACCCTCTCAGCCCCCTCCACAGAGCTCTGTCCCCTGGATCTTAGCAGATTGCAACAGGAGGGTGCATTCTCACTTCTCGCCCAAGTCCCGGCTGGTTTTCCCTTTGCCAGCAGTAATTTGTCACTGGTTCCTTGGGCATGAACACTGGCTGTGGGCACAGACTCACGGAAAGCTGGAGACGGCCGGCAGACATCTCTGCCGCAGTGACAGATTCCTTCTCCCATGTAGCATGAGGAACAGATGACGGGGGGATTGGCTTCTGCTTGATGCCCCCTCGATGTTCTCACACCCAGTGGGGCAATAGCCTTTCTGCTTTCTTTGTTATCTTATTTTAATCTCTCTGACCTGTAATATTTTGTGTGTAGCTTTGGTTTAATATCTTTCCACAGCAAAACCCTTTTGGTAATGAGAGAGCAGGGCTGGTCCTTCTCGCTTTTTTAAAAAAAGAAAAATACCATTGGGAGGAAAAAAGAAAAGTTACATCCCAGCAAACTGTTCCCATTTCCATCCCATCGACAGAGGAAGCGCCTCCCACCTACACTCACGTTAACTCTGCAGTCAAATGCAGAGCCATGCTCCTGTGTGCACTCCTTTCTCTCTCTCTTTCTCTCTCTCTCGTGTCTCACGCTCACTAAATCACATGCACATGGAGAGAAGGCTTTTAATAATTTAATGTTTCCAAGCTAAATTTTTAAATAGCCTTTTGTGGCCAGCTGGAAAATTGCGTTTGAAATTTGCCCTGTCACCTGGGCCCCAAAAATTCTTCTTTTGGGAACATAAATCTGGATCTGATACTCATTCAGGGCTAAATCCTTCACAGACAGCCTAGCTGGAATGTTTTGAGATCTTCTTAAAAAAAAAAAGAAACAGGAAAAAAATGTGGGGATTTTTTATTATTCTTTTATTTATAAATTTCCTCTACCTTTCTGGCCACTCGGAAACTACCCAGGAGACAAAGGTTGTAACCGTGGAGTTGCTTGTCTCCGCACCTGGATAAGAGCCGGCTCCAGGTGGATAGCCCTCTTTCTATCCAAGTTAGCCTGTGTGTACCTGAGGCCTGCCTGAAAAACAAAGCCAGCATTAGCCGGCCGAGAGAGTGCAGAAAACACCGTGTAAGCAAGCTCGGCCTGTGGTTTGGGTGTTTTTCATGCTGTTTAATTCCTTGTTTCTTGTGTGTTAATATCGTGGAAAGGTAACAAATTTCTGAAACGGATTTGCTTTGGTGGGAGGGGACGTTCATGCACATTTTTCTTCCCGTTTTTTGTTTTAAGAGTCTTGAACACTCTTGTGTTTCCAATTGACTTGTTTCTCCCATAACATGCTTGTCTCTATAGACCACCTGGGATAGGAGTTGTAAGTTTTAACATTGCAAGGAAATGTTTTGGTTTTGTTTTGCTTTTCTTTTCTTCTTCTAATTATTTCTTTTTCCTTATTCAGTCCCATTATGGAGTTAGTGCAAGCAGGTCGGGAGTGGGGGCTGGTGGGAGCATGGGCTGGGGGAGTGGATTTCCAGCTTGGGATCTCCTTTGTATCGGGTCTCCTCTACCTGGTACAGGTTCCGCTCCCCCTTCTCTAAAGAGCAGATGGACTTGAAGAAGTGAGAACTCCTTTCTGGGGTTGGCACCTCATATCGGGTGCTGATTCTGAATTAGGATTGCTCACAGTCTGACCTCTGTACAGAGCTTGGTTGTTCTTAAACAAAAGGTACCTAGCTGGATGGGAGGGGGAAAGCTAGGAAGGCAGGAAAGAGGGTCGTTACTATCTTCATTTTTTTTTTCCTTTCTTTTGATTTTGGTTAAGAGAAAAAAACAATCAATTTGCAGCTGACAGCCTTGAGAAGGCCTTTTTTTACTCTCTCTGTGTTTCCCCTATTTTTCTCTTCTCCTCATGTCATTGTGTTCCGCATCAAACCCCCTTAACATCCCTCAGAGCTACGAGAAGGTTGGTGTGGTTTTTTTCTTTTTTACTTTCTTTACCCACATTTTTACATTCTTAAGAGAAAAAATAAAAAAAATAAAAAAAAAACTAAAAAAAAAAAAAAAAAAAAGAGAAAAAGCAAGAAATCTTTAAGATGAGCGAGACCCGCCCGTTCCCGGGTCTCGCAGAGATGAGTTGAGTTGCATTGTGGGCCTCTCTATGCATCCTTTGGTAATGTTGCTGAGTTCTTGCACTTTTTTGTCGTCATGGTTACCTTGCCGTTTGGACATTGGGCCTGATGCATGATAGGAGAATGTAACAATCTTCTTTGCATGCCACTTTTTAAATTAATTATTAATTATTTTTTCTATATATAAATATGTATAGTTTGTTTTTTTTTTTTACAATTCTGGTTTATTTGAAGTGGATTTACTCTTGTTTTCTAATTTTTTTGTTCCGTTGGGTTTTTTGCTTTTTCTTGATTTCCTATTTCAGTTTTGATTGGTTATGCTGTGCTGTAGTTTATTCCAAACGCATTGTGAGAAGCCAGTGTTCCTGCCCACCCGGTGGTAACTGAACTCCTCAATCCCTCCAGGAGGAAAGGAGTCACACAGCTCTAACGCCTGTCCATGGAAGCCCTGCTATTTGGGACGAGCCTTTGTTTTTGGGGGGAGGGAGGGATCTGGGAAGTGGAAAAGACGGTAAGAAGCCAGGGTGTTGTTCCAAGAGTTAGAGCAGACCCTGGGTCACGTTATTACTTACGTATTTCTTGGAGGTGTGGCTCTTGTTCCACATCCTGCACACACAGAAAAACCCTGATCCCTGCTCTGAAGGGCTTCCCCAGCGATGCAGAACTCGCTCACTGGTAACGGGCCGTTTCCCTCCAGTAATACCTAAGGCACTGCGTACGGGAGCTAATCTGCTTTCAGCCCAGGATGGGTAGAGACAGAAAGCTTCCTGCTCTGTTACTGGATCGCACGCAGTTGTCCTTCCCTTAGCACCCATGTGTGCGCGGAGAGCCCCATCATCAGGCAGTGCCTTGTCTCGTCAGCAGAACTTGGCAGATTCCCTTGTAGGAGGGTGATGCCTTGTCCTCGCAGTGCCGAAAGTGAAGGGCAGCCAGCCAGCCACCTTCTGCAGGAGGGCAGCTGGGTCTCATGGCTCTGCCTCTCCCCAGTTACCCTCTTTCTTCCCTATCACTGAACCATTACTGCCTGGCTCCAGGCACCGCGACCACCAGCCAGGTCCAGAGAAAGTAGAGCCCTCCTTTCTAAGGGAGCGTGGAAAGAGAAATGCAGCAGTGGTAGACACAAAAGAGGCTGGGACACATCTGGCAGCTGCATCTCTGTTGTAAACAGCAACAAGAAATCCGACAAGTTACGTTCTAGTTGAAAATGCCTCTTTTCCCTCTTCTCATCTCCCTGTTGATCCCCATTAAGCTTCTGTTGCCTCCCATGTGTGCATCCTGAGTGGGTGAGCCACATGGGATAGTAAACAGGTGGGTTTTTTGCAGTGTGTTAGTTGTACCATTGGTGCTTGGTGCTTTTGCCCTTTGCAGAACTGAATGCCCTTCCTTTCCCTGTTTATGCATTTCCCTCTGTCCATCAGTCCTCACTACTCAATAATCTACCAAAGGAGTGGCTTTCCTAGTGTACAGGTATTAAAGCTGTGTGATTTTTGAGAAATCCAGTGCAGTATTGACACAGTATCTGTCTCTCTCTTTCTCTATCTCTCTCTTTCTCTCTGTCTGTCCTTCTCTTTTTCTTAAAATGCTGAGATTTCAGTGCTCGGACCCTCAGTGCTGGTATTCCCCCCTCCCCTTTCAAGTCTCTCCCCCTCTCCCCCTAGATACAAGGGTACCACTCCGAAATGCTGCACTGTTGATAATGTCTTTCTGAAGCGGCCAGCTGTGGCTCTTCTAACTTTGATGCCAACAATAGCCAAAAGACATCCCCCAGCCCCAACGCTCTATTTAAAGAAAAAGAAAAACAGAAGAAAAAAAGGCTTGTTCTATTTAAAAAGAGCAAGAGAGAAGGAATAATATTTGAAATTAGGTGTTCCCATCCCACCTCCCTCCTGCCTAGGACTAAAAGTTGATAATCACTACTAATTATAGGATTTTCCTTCATGAATAGGAGTTTGAGTTTCAGGATTTAGGTGCAAATAAAAAGGGATTTATACACCATTGTTTTTTATTTGTTTATTTTATCTTTTATAAGTATTTATAACATGTCCAAACTGCACTGCTGCTGCTAGAATCTCTTGTGATCTGAGAAGGTTTTAAGATTAAATTCCTCCTTAAGAGCCAATAATAATAATAATAATAATAATAATAATAATAATAACAATAATAATAATATGAACAACAATAAATTAAAGTTAAATTGGATGTAGTCATGATAGGCTGGAATGACACTGGGCAAGGAAATAGAGACTTGACACCTGGCTAAAAGAGCTCATATGGTTTGCTAGAAGTTATAGGCGTGGTCTTGAAATTATTGGTTAAGGGTTTGCGATGTGTATTATTGCAGATCAGATCATGCCATGGTCCAAAATAACAGAGCCTGCTAACAGGGAATTTCCAGGGTCAAATGCAGAAGTATCTTTATGGAGACCCACAAAGGCAGATCAAGAAGCAGGTGAGATGAATTCTGCCACCAGCCTAGGGTGTACAGAAGTTTCTACTCTGAGCCGGTTGTCCAGATTTCACCTGTAGTCAGTGAAAAGGACAGTTCTACTGGGCAAGTCAGCATACCTTAAGATGGGGTTGCTGATTTTTATGGGAGCTGTGCAACTCACCTGGCTTTTAAAAGTCTCATTGGATGCTTCTCTGTATCCCTAGGGACACAAATACTATAAAACATCTGGCCCATAGTGACTGCAGGAAAGGACAGATCCGAAGTCCTGTGTATCAAGAGCTGTCTGCCTCAGCGGTGGTGTTTGACAGCGTCGTGCCCCTCCTTGCACAGCGACAGGGACTGGTCTGAGAGCCTGGCAGTTCTCACAGCTAATCGGAAAGCAAATGTCTGTGTGTGGCACACATGCAGAGAGCTGCATGGCCTTCTTTCAGCTAGGACGGAAGGGAAACCTTTTTGCTCTTTTTAAGATGCTTTGAATCTTGCCCGAAAGGGCTGAGACGCGTACTCCACTTTGGTGGATAAAACCAGGTTGAATAACTCGTGTCTGATGGTATTTTTCTCCAAGCATCAGTGAGTCAACATGTGCAGGGTCCAGGCGTTGCCCTAGAGAGGGCATACGTCTGCTTGTCCAGGATCTGTGGCCACAGCTGTTTTGCCTCCTTGAAACGGAGCAGTTTGTAGCTTTCCTTTTAATTTTGAAAGCTTCAGATTTCCACTTTGATTGCTCTGTTTTGATCCAAATAGCCAGCTGCTTGGCTCAAGGTGGAGCACTGTATGTAAGGACTGAGTGTCTCTGCAGGCTCTTCGATATTACAAAGGGGAAGGAAGAATGAACAATGCACCGTAGAGCTGTGTGGGCTGTGCTTTAGCAACCTCTGCGTATGCAGAGCTGCTGCTGTTGGTACAGGACAAATTGTCGTGTTCGAATTTACCAGAATTAAAAATTTTCCCCTATTTCACACAGTGGTGCCCTGTCAGGAGTTACAAAAGGCAGCAGTTGTGGTGCTGCAGGAATAATCCTTTTTCCTCTCTGCTCGAGCTTCTTGTTGCTCTGCTCTTTTCAAAGCCCAGGGAGTTTTAAATGGTTCAGCAGGCATTTAAAACAGCACAGTGCACTCGCTGTGCCTGCTTAGGCCTTGCCTCTTCTGCTGCGGGAGTCAAGTACAGTGCTTAGTCACCCAGAATCAGGCTCTGCAGCCCGGCTCCTGCTGAAAGCATTTCAAATATTTTTCAAGGCTCTCTGGAAAACCTCAACTCATTGAGAGACCAAAGATGAAAACAGACCAGGGGCTAAACACATAATAGCAAAATTAGTTGAAATAAATTAAAATAAAAACCATAGAAAGCGCAGAAATAGCGTGCTTAGGACCTCAGGAAGTAAAGCTTCAAAAGATATTAAAATGTGACTAATTTAACAAATAACATAGGCTGTAGCCTGTTCCTGGGTTAAGTTTGGCTCGTGTAATTTGACCATCAAACCAGAGCTGCTGGTTGCTCAGCCCGTCCCTCAATAGGCAAGTGGAACGGTTGCTAAGCTTTTCGCTTTCAATGCCATGTAGAGGTTAGAAGGAAATAATTTCACTTCCGCTGTAGATTTAACAAATAGCCACAAGGTCAAAACGATCATTGATACTTCAAAACGTAGGAATTTGAATACCTTTTTAGATTAGCACTGATAAATTCTTTAGTGGAAAAGGAGGGAGGGAGAACCACCACTAGTTCGTACAGCTGCCCCCGTAGTGCCATTTTCCAGGCTCTGGAGTTTAGGGAGGGAGAGTTCTGTGACAATTTTAAGCGTTACGTTAGCACCTCCGTGGGTGGGGGAGCGCCCTGTCCGTGTTTGGGGTGTCCTCAGCTCTGAAATTCTAGTTCAAAACCAAACAAAGCGAACAAACAACTTTTGCTGTGTTTCTGCAGAAGGATTTCTCAAGGGTATCGGGAAATGGAAATGGATACAAAAAGCCACCCCCCCAAAAAACCAACCAAACAAATAAAAAATCAAAACTGTATATATATATGTATATATATATGTATATCTCTCTATAGAGGGCACTTTGCAGGAACACTGTGCTGTACTGATCTCGAAATCTCTGCCTGCCTGTGTCTCTTACACCTTTTGCATCGCTGTTCTCTTTGTTTTAGGGGAAAAATTAGATTACACCTTGTCAAATTAAAATAACACAAAGTAGTAAAGCCTGTGTTTAATGTTACAGAGCTGCTTGAAAAACAATTGGGTTCAGATTATTTATATGTAATCCTGTAAAAAGTAACAGAAAACAAAAAAGAATTACAAAAGACCAGGGATGTTCAGCCAGCCTGTCACTCAACTAATGTGTTTTTTTTAAGTGGAAAAGTAACAATGATTGGGAAGGTAATGGATTTCCTCCAGACCAAATCCAAGCCTTGGTCTCATTCTTTATTTATCTACCTATTTACTTATTTATTTTTATTTACCGTGAAGGAAATTAGGAAGGAGGTGGGCATGAGGAGGGAAGTATCTCGTCCTCTGGAGGGACGGAGGTCGGAAATCCAAACCCGAACAGCGTCTCGCCCCAGCGGAATGAACTTGCAATTGGAATGGGAGAGGGAGAAGGCAGAGGCGGCTGCACGGACAGCACAGGGGCAGGGACGGACCACCTTTTGGGAGGGGAGGACAGGTGTAATCTAAGCTTCACTAATAATGTAGAGGCTGCACATTATTTTGGCACCCTTTCCCCTACCCCCTCCTCATTTTGGAGCAAGACGGAATGACTCCTGTCTCACCAAAATGGCCAATAATGTCCGCCTTCTCACCTCATTTGGAGCAGCAGCTTGCTGAGTGTCAAAATGTTTAATACCATTTGGTTTTGTTTGGTGCTTTCAACCAGTCACTTCACTTTCTTTTGTTTCCTTTTTCAATTAATTTCTTCTTTAAGATATAAAATATGTTTATCTTTTAGTTGGTTTAATGTGAATCGGGGTTTGAAGTGACGGGTTCTTGTCTAGTACGTTCTCCTTTCCCCACCTCACTCCTCCTCCAACATTTTTCTCCCTGAGCTAATCTCCAAGGGACTTAAAAAGTGGAACCGGTGGGTTTCCTCAGCACAAACTGGTTGGTTGGTCCTCAGATTTCTCTCACTAGCAGCATCCTGGGAACACATTTTAAGGATGGATTCTGGTGTTGCAAAAGTCAACCCTGGATCTCCCAGTGTCTCTTCCGATCAGGTCTGTAAATCTGTCCCTTTCAAAAACATCTCTCACCTTGTGGACCCCAGCTCTCTTTTTAACTCGAGTGGTGGTGGTGGGGAACCTTAGTGGTGTTGATTGGTACCTTCTCATTGGAAAGAATAATGCACCAAAAATGCCACTCACAGAACACAAACTGGGTTAACCTCTGCATCCGTGAGCAGCAACAAAACCAATTGGCTTTACAAGGGTGTGAAAAGTTATGGATCTGTTCCGTTTCTAATGAGGGTTACATTAAGCAGAATTTGGGGTGCAGATTTGCCTGTGTGAAATACTTATCCAACAGACAATATTAAACAGACTCATAACTAACTGCACTTAAGATATCTTTGTGTCTCAGAAATGGCTTCTTTGCAATGAAGTAATTTGACTTGCATCACAAATGTCCAGCTCCAGTTCTCAAATCTGGTTCTATCAGTAACAAGCTGTATCCTTGTTTGAAAAAAGCTCCTGATAGTTTTTTGGCCATTGAAAATGTGTGTTTGTGTGTGCCTGCTTGTGTGCGTATATCGGGAGATGTTGCACATGCACATGGAGCATGCACATATGTGTATGCATGCAAGGTTGGCTTCGTAAAACAGGTCTGACAAAGCTGTCATGGAAACCAAACATCCCTGAAACTCAGGGAAGGTGCTTCTTGAAACCAGAAACTGGTACAAGTATTAGATACGCGTCTATAAAGTAGCAGACCTGACTGTCCCATCTCAATTTTTCCTTTCCAGAGAGGGCAATTCTTTTCTTTCCAGTCCTTTGAATGTGTTGGATAGCAAAATGGAATTAATCTCTTCACCACATTTTTTACGTGTAAAATTTCACTCCTTCAGCTGCTATGTGTGAAACCCAGCTGGACCCAGAGCTGAAATTGTTCTTGATTCAACCTCTAGCTGCACTTCAAGCTTTCTTCCCACCACCGCTCTCTTCCCCCTAGGCCCTGACCTTAACCCAGCGATTCTCAGCTTGACAAATCTCATGTCAACAGCCAAATCAGAGTGGTATAGCAATTAGAATAAGCAGCAGCACGATGGTTCTTGGTATCCAGAGATAAGCCCTCTAAGTGTTTCCCGTTACAGTAAGCGCGGTGTCACAGCCCTGAGCTGTAGCAGGGATGTATGTAGGGACTCTCTGAGTTCAGCGTTGAACGTTGGGGTTGCTGTCACATCCTAGACTGGTGTGTGGATGTTTGTACATTTGTGCACACACAGGAGTGTGTAGCTTTTTTTAAACCAGGATGCACAACAGAAGTCCTACTGCCTGTTTTGGTCTTGCATTAGCCTGCCGCTAACCCTAATCCAAATTCTCCCTTTTTGCAGAATGCGCATTGTCTTGGGCTGGCATCCAGATGTGCTGGTTGCTTCCCGTTAACTGTGACAAATGCCATTAAAACAGCCAAAAAGTAATGCTGCCCTGAGACCCCACGAAGGTGACCTAAACCCCTGGGTGCTGCGAGGAGGGTGGGAGAATCGCTTCGCGTTGCGAGCCTGCGCTGCACGGCTCCGGCTCCGTGGCCCTGAGCTTGTGTTTTGTGAGTGGATCTCTTCCCTTCCCTGCCCAAAACCACGCAGACAGCAGCAGTCTGTGCCCTTCAGACTCCGATTCTCAGCATTCCACCATACATCAGAAGATGCTTTTCAGTTATTAAATTCTGGTTTGTTCTTCCTTTTTCTTTTTTTTTTGTTTTCCTTTCTCTTTTAGTTTGGTTTTATTTCTTTGTGATTAGCCTCAGTTTGCATTAATTGTCTTGTTCTGTTTCCATGACAACTCAGTGTTTGCATCCCACCTGCCGTTGTTTGTTGCTGTTGATGCTGTTTGCTGACCGGATCTTGTCCGGCATATGTCTCCCCATTTCCCCTCACCTCTTCCCACCTTGCCTCCCCTTTCCAGAAGGTTACATATCAGCCCCTCCTCAAAAGAGTCATCCCCACCCCAGATCTGTCTGCATGTTGACCCCACTTGTTTCTTTTCAAGTTCTCTCCATCTTGTCTCAGATTCTGACCGGTGTGGTCTTCACATGGCTCCATTTTCTGAAATGCAGTACCTCCTGAAGCAGAGAGTGGAAGGAAGGATGGAGTAGGCAACAGGGACGTACCCTCATGTCTAGGGCTAAAAATCTTCCATAGCGGTGTGACAGGAGGGAGCAGGGAGCGTGTGGCCGGCTCTCTTGAGTCAGGGCTGGTGCCTGAGGTTGTGCAAACACCGTGGTACTCTCCTTACACCTTTCTCTAAGCAGAAAGTCATCTTCTAGTGTTAGTGTCCAGGTGAGTTTGCAGTCTCTCCCGCCCCGCTCCAGTCCTTTCGCAGCTTCATTGGAGGTGAGGGCATGCTGTCTATCCTCTTCCCGAATCTGTGCATGCAGGAATTCTCCTCTGACATCTCTGAGCTCTAATGCTGCAAATCTGGAAGTCTTCTCTTCCTTGCCTCTCAGTACTGGTTCCTGGGTACTGGTAACGATGCAGAAAGGGATCTGATGGCACGATGGGACGAGCATACCTTTCTGTGAAGACACCTTGTCCGCTTGCAGGAGGCGGCAGAGGCTATATTTGGCTTTTGTTCAACAAAGCCCCCCTAAATGGAAAACAGCCACTACCTCTCCTGGCAGCACCCTTCCCATCTGAAAAGATCCATAATGTTGAATGGCAGCCAGGGAAGTGGGCTGAAAGACAAACACTAGAAAAACCCAAGGCATCAGTTCCGGGGGACCTCTGAAGGCACTAGGACTTGAGAAGAGCGATGGCAGGCTAAGCTCTGATGTCCTTTGCATTGCTTTTGCATGGATGCAATCGCCACTGATTTTTTCAGGGAGGTTACTCAGAGAGGTTACCTGGGCATCGTACAGCAGGGACAGATACTTCTCAGGCCCCCAGCACTCCTAACTCCCCCGCCCCCTCGCTCTCACCCTACCTGTCTCTGAAGCTGGAGGAATCCCACGCTCCTTTTCTCCTTAGGCTGCTGCTGTGCCTTCAACTTCTCGGGCTCTGTATCCTTTTGCTTTTGCTTGCCGGATGGGACCTTGCCCTCAGCTCCCTCCCTAGGGCCCCTCTGGTCCACTTGTATTTCTCCTTTGTCCATTCTCCTGCTTTCACCCCTAAGGAAGAGCACCCATCTTGGCCATCCAACCAGCCCAGTTAGTTCAGAAAATGGAGCCAAGGAAACCGCACCCTCCCCTTTGCGTCCATGTTCTTATCGTGTAAGGTCTGGAAGCTGCATCCACCTCTCTGCTAAGGAGATGCACAGAACATGTCACTGTTTTCTCAACGTTAAAGTTTCATTACCTTGTTTTTCTTATTAATTCTATTCTATTTATTATTCCGCCAGGGCTGAGATGTGACAATGTGAGCCACCACATTGGGTCACATCAGCTAGAAAAAGTATGCAGCATTAAAGTGGGTTTCCCCCTCCCCTCCCTCTCTTTCTCTCTCTTCTTTCTCCCTTCCCCTCCTTGTTCTCCTTCTCCTTGTCTTCCTTTCTTTCTCTGTCGCTCTCTTTCTATTCAGTATCCATGTGGGCATTTGCTAGCCGCCCATAAATTATATTTCTCTGCATTTTCCTCTCTCTTTCTCTTTCTATCTTTTTCTCTCTCTCTTTTTTACCTATTTTGCATGATGTTTGTGACTCTGAGAGCTGCATCTATCGATGGAACCGTGTCAGATCTTAAAGAGGCTTCGTTAGGGTTTCTATACCCGAAAACCACAAAAATTTCATTAGAGTTTCTCATCTTTTCCACACTCCTTCTCGCTCCAGGGGGACTGCCTCTCCCTGGACGGTTCTCACACGCAGACACTAACTAAATTCTGTCCCGCTCCGGGGATTCCCTCTCCTCCCTTTCTTATATTTTTCCCTCTTTACTTTTCGAGTGGTGTCTCTCTGGCATTTGGGAATGTGAGACTTCTCTCTTTGTTGGATTCTCTGGGTCCAACAAGGCAATATCTTGAGAAGTTCCCATCTCCATCCCAGCCTTCTCCTCCCACCACCCCACCTCTGCAGCACTCCTCGAGTGCAGAGCGGCCGGTGGGAGCGGGCCCCTCTCCGCAGGTGGAGGAGGCACCTGGGCCATTTCAGGCCGTGGTGGTGGAGGGGCTGTTTCATTTTGCCATGGGAGAGGGTGATGTGGGAGTCAGACTCCACTGGAAAAGGGGAGGAGCAGGTTTCCCGGGGTGCGGAGTGGGGAGCTGGGGGCCCCAGCGGCTGTGGAGGAGATTTTTCGATGCTCGCCATGCCAGCTCTTGCCAGTAAAGATGAGAAATTGCTAATAAATTTTTGTGTATTTATCTGTGCTGTGATGGGTCTAATCTTGATCAATGGAACCCTGTTGCTATGAAATATCGCTTTTATGTCTATATTCTATATATTGTTTGTGAAGTAAAAATTTATTTGAAGTTTAATTTTTTTTTGTTTGGTTTTTGATTTTTTAATTTATTTGGTTTTGTTTTGATTTTAATGAAGGAAGAAAATAAATGATGATAAACCCCATCTATATTTAAATTATGTTTTGCTCTTTTTCTTTTTCTCCCTTTTCTTCTTTTTCTTTTCTTTCTTTCTTTTTTTGTTTTGTTTTTTGTTTTGTTTTGTTTTGTTTGTTACCTCTGTGCGTCTCGTCCACAGTTCGCCGCGTGGCCCCTCGCTTCTCCATCTTACCCGTCAGCCATGAAATCATGCCCGGTGGCAACGTCAACATCACCTGCGTGGCCGTGGGTTCGCCCATGCCATATGTCAAGTGGATGCAGGGAGCAGAGGACCTGACGCCTGAAGATGACATGCCTGTGGGCCGTAATGTCTTGGAGCTCACGGATGTCAAGGACTCAGCCAACTACACGTGTGTGGCCATGTCCAGTCTGGGAGTCATAGAAGCCGTTGCTCAGATCACGGTGAAATGTAAGAGAGTGTGAGCACGCCTGCGTGAGCGAGTGCGTGGGTTCCCCGACTGTGCATGTTTGTAGGAGCGTGCACGCACAAGCGTGTGAGCCGCCGCATGGGTGTATATATGTGCCAGGCTCGTGTTGGGTGCACAGTTGTAACAGAGCGTCTGAGCATGTGTGCAAAGCAATGTGGGCATGGGTCATGTTTATGCATGTGAGCATTTGTAGATACGTGGTCGTGCCTGTCAGCCTTCACCGGTGCACGAGTGAGAATGTCACCGTGTGACTGTGTGGGTACCTGTTTCTGCTTGTGTCTTTGTCTGCATGGGGTGAGCCCGTGACTGTCTGATCTGCACATGAGGAGTGTGGGGGCGCAATTATGCATGTAAAAAGGCAGTCGTGCACGAGTGTCTGTGTGCATGGGAGAAGGAGCAACGTGGCTGTATGGGCATGTGGGTGCCTGACTGCATGTATGTAAGTCCCTGTTGTTACAAGCCTGTATGTACCTGCGTAGGTATGTGAGCATGAACAGGAAGGCGAACTTGTGCACCACGAGTGCCATGTGCTGGGATCTGTGCATGCGTCTTCGGGGATCCCACACGCAAAGAAATCCACAGTGAAGGGGAAGCTGGTGGCTTGAAATCTTTCCTTGCTTTGGGACAACCGAGCTGTTTGTTATGAAGAAAACTGTGATTCAAACCCCTGCATGCTTGTTTGTCCTGGGAGGTGAGGCTGGCTAGGCAGTTTGCAAGGAGCCTCAGATGGCTTGAAGCCTGCATGCCATCCTGTTCCAAGGTTAGAGATTCAGCCAAGGCCCTGAGGATCTTTGGCTTGCCTGCCCTTGCAGTAGAGCCTAGTTCCAGCATCTTAGTGGCCGTTGTTGCCTCAGCAAGAGGGGGAATAACCCCAGCTTCCAGCTAGCAATTCCCAAGAGGAGCACGGGTGCAATCTTCAATCTATTCTGTCCTCAGCAGGGGAGTATTAAAACCCAAGCGAGATGCCCCTGTGGTTGGGTGAGTGTAGAGCTCTGTGTATGAGCTGGTGTCTGCTCTGAGTGCTGGCATTGCCCATGAGGGATCTGGGGGGACATGGGGAGGGAAAGGATGCGGGTGGGCAGGGGAGAGGAGGAAAAGTACTTTGGAGAAGGGGAGGGCTAAGGAAAAACAATCCTGTTGTATCAGTGCATCCAACTAAGGAAGGTCTGACGATAGAAATGAGTAGGGACTAGTGAATCTTGGCACGACACTCATCCTGAGCTTTTGCACAGGGAGTGGGCTCACGTGCTAGCAGAAGGATGCCTGGGGCTGGACTGAGGTGCTCTTTATTTTCCTGAGTATTTTCTTCTTTCCCCTTTTTCCCTGTCTTATACTATCAATTTAAAAAGCTGCTGTGTAAGATACATTGCTTCTGCTTCCAACTAACCTATCGCCTCAGATGGGGAATCTTGCCCTGCTGGTACCTTCTGCCTTTAGTTATTTTATTTGCATTCTTTACCCCCTTATGTTCCTGTGTGTAAGCATCTGCAGTCTCTCCCATTCAGAAGATGAAACGAGAAGTTAGAGCTTTAGAGGTGCTCAAGTCTAGAGAACAGGAGGTTGGAAAGGGTCTAAAGTGTGTAGTTAGGAAAACACTTGAAGCTCGGTGTTCAAAGTGTCCGACGTTTAACATGCAGTCTCCAGCAAGCTCCAAAGGTAGTCTTCTGGATGAGGGACAGGGGAGATGAGTATTAATGCACATTTATGGCTTGAGAGGAAGCACTCCAAGTATTTATAGTTTTCTAGTTCTGGAGAGCGCAGTCCTCACTATACTGTTACCTGCACGCTAAACATGGAGCAGTTCAGCAGTGCCGGAGCCGGGCTGCCAGGGCTGTTTCAGAAGATCGGATTACGTGCTCGGAAGGAGCTCTTGCAAAACTGCTTTTTCTAACTGCCATGTGAGCCAGCGGATGTGCAGCTGAATTCTGTGCTAATGATTCCAGATGTTTAGCTGAACACTTTCCTTTTGATGGAGCAGTTTAAGGAGGATAATAGAGTGTATAACTAGGTTCATAATATTTCAGCAGCACTTTACTGAACTGCCGCGCTGTGATTGGTACTGCGCCTCTGGCTCCTACAGCCCTAACTAGCCCAATTAGGCACCATTTCAGCATATGTGGTTTTTTTTAAATGTCTGTTCTTCCTGATTCTCAGCACTCCCCAAGGCTCCTGGGACGCCAGTGGTGACAGAGACAACAGCAACAAGTATCACCATCACCTGGGACTCTGGAAATCCAGACCCTGTGTCCTACTATGTCATTGAATACAAGTCTAAAAGCCAGGATGGACCATATCAGATCAAAGAGGACATCACCACCACACGCTACAGTATTGGGGGGCTCAGCCCCAACTCTGAGTACGAGATCTGGGTCTCTGCCGTCAACAGCATCGGGCAGGGGCCTCCCAGTGAGTCAGTGGTCACTCGCACTGGGGAACAAGCTCCTGCCAGTGCCCCCCGTAATGTGCAGGGACGAATGCTGAGCAGCACCACCATGATCATCCAGTGGGAGGAACCAGTGGAGCCCAACGGGCAGATCCGTGGCTATCGTGTATATTATACCATGGAGCCTGATCAACCTGTCAGCAACTGGCAGAAGCACAACGTGGACGACAGCCTCCTGACCACGGTGGGCAGCCTTCTTGAGGACGAAACCTACACAGTCCGGGTCCTGGCCTTCACCTCCGTGGGAGACGGGCCTCTTTCTGACCCCATCCAGGTTAAGACGCAGCAAGGAGGTGAGCACCTGTGTCACTAACCTTGGATGCACTGGGCTGTAGGAGGGAGAGGTGTTGGTTTACAGCATTATCCAGCTGTGGCTGCCATGTCACCAGAGCTTTTTTTCTTTATTGATTCCATTTGGTTAAAATAGAAATAACCTGGGAGGAAGCTCCGTCCAGTGGCTGGAGCCAGAGGGCCTGGTGCATGATTTCCGATCTGTTTTTTCTCAGAAAGGTTGTTACTTAAATGGGTGGGGCAAGCAACAATGCAAAGAGAATCCATTTCTGCTGTGCCATGTTTCAAAGTGAGGTATCTTACTTCTTCCAGTTTCTAAATATCTTTAATAGACCTAAAAACACTCAATGCCCAGGCAATGGTGAAGCTTAACTCTTCTTAAAGTACCCAGAAACTACCTTCTCAGAGATGAGTGGGGAACGAGCCTTATTTTGCCTTTTTATAAAAGGGGGGCAAAATGAAGCCCTAATTGTCACAGCAGATGTGTTGAGCTGAGAATAAAAGGTGTTTTATCGCAGGTTGTCGCCCAGCATGGGTTTGGGTGCTCTGCTTATGGCATGGGGCGCTGGTGGGGAAACACTGCATCCACAGTGGGCTGTTCATGGGCTTCCCACTTCCAGAGTCCTTTAATCACAGAATCATAGAATGGTTTAGGTTGGAAGGGACCTTTAGAGGTCGTCTAGTCCAACCCCGCTGCAGTGAGGGGATTAGTGGGAAGGGCTGTATTCTGCACTGCCAAGAAAGAGGTATATGATCCAGTAGGATTCTTCCATCTCCAGCAGCTCTGGACATATACTCGAGTCCTGCACTGAGATTTAACCCTCTACTGCTTTAAGGAAGGGGCCTGCCCGCTCTGCAGCGTGGCGTTTTGCTGCAGACGTGCTCTTCACACACAGGCTTTGAAGAAAACAGGGTAGGAGTCTTCTAATTAGCCAAGTTAATGTGGTTTCTCCTGTCTGTCATCTTGCCTCCTCTGCCCCATGGGCTCCTTCTCTGTGTCAGTTCCTGGGCAGCCGATGAACTTCCGAGCAGAAGCCAAGACAGAGACGAGCATCGTGTTGTCGTGGAGCCCTCCTCGCCAGGAGATCATAGTGAAGTATGAGCTCCTGTATAAGGAAGGAGACCATGGCAGGGAGGTGAGTCCGGAGAGGAGCAGCACAAAGGGTTGGGGCCCCGAGGAGCATCCCAGCCCTCCATTCCCCAAGGTGGCCAAGAGAGGGGAGTAGGGCAGGTGTCTCTGGGCAGGGCTCGCCTCTGCTCCTTTTTGTTTGTTTTTATTTTTTTCTTCCCCCTCGCCCATCTCAGGTGCCGAAGAACTTCGAGCCAACAACCTCCTTCACTGTGGAAGGCCTGAAGCCCAACACTGAGTATGTCTTCCGGCTGGCTGCCCGCTCGGCTCTGGGCCTGGGGGCCTTCACCCCGGAGGTCAGAGAGCGCACCTTGCAGTCTAGTAGGTGTCTCTCCTTTTCCCACCCTTCTCTGAGGGGAAGACAGTCAGGGAGCCAGAGATGGTGGGCACAGGGGTACGGAGCTGTGGGGCAGGCGTTCGCGGTGCTGCGGCATTTCACACATCTGCGGTTCCTCTGCAGGGAGGTGGGCAGTGGGGGGTCATCTCTGGGACCTGCTGCCTTCTCCCTTTGCTGACCCAGATAGATGAGATGCGAACAAAGAGCGGAGCTGGTGCATGCTTTGGCGGGGGGCGATGGGAGGCCAGTTAGCCCCATCCACTTGGTGGGGTGGGGAGCAGTGAAGAGCTTGTTGCTGGGCCACGCTGGCCCTTGGTGCTGAGCATGCTCAGGGAGGACGGCACCCCACCGTCGCGCAGCAGCTTGCCTGTCCACCAGCAAAAACTGAGCAGCAGCTGCCCGGAAGCGGGGCACAAGCACTGGAGCAGGGAGGTGGTGGGGGAATCAGGAGGAAGAGGAGAAGGGAAGGTGACTAACCCAAAGTCCAACGTTTTCACCAGCCTTTGGGAAAGCAGTCCTCATGCTCTTTTCCATGAGCGACTTTGTAGCTGCGGGGAGGAAGGCCTGCTGGCCCGGCGAGCGCTGGGAACAGTCCCATTTGGGGTCCAGCAGAGCGGGAGAGAGGAGTCATGTGGAGGCTGGCGGGGGGGAGATATTAATGACACCAGGATGGAGCGTATGCAACCAAAATGTGCTGGTTTTAGTTTAATGGATTGTCTCCCCTCACTGTTGCCCTGGGGACAATAACCCTGGATGGCAATATTTCAACCTGGGCTTTTCACAGATCTTTGCTTTTAAATGAGGTGTTTTTTCACTGCATGAGTGGCTGTGGCAGCTGTTTGTGTTTTCTGTCTCCTCTCATCTCTACTAAATCACTCCGCTGCAGTTTGG
The DNA here is from genome assembly GCA_013400875.1 of Anhinga rufa. Taxonomy (NCBI): domain Eukaryota; kingdom Metazoa; phylum Chordata; class Aves; order Suliformes; family Anhingidae; genus Anhinga; species Anhinga rufa. The sequence goes on from VZTV01014153.1 coordinate 26,422, forward strand.
AGTAGCCGGGAGCAGAACTAACTCAGAAATGGCTCTGGTCACCACTGTGAGGAGAGAGGGCGCCTGCTCCCATCTCTCAGAGTCCTTAACAAGGGAGAGCAGCGGGCTCTCGGCTGGGCGCCTGCCCCATCTTTCCGTTTTAATTGTCACGTCCTGCTGTCTCTCTCTCTTTCCCCTCTCTCTCCTCTTTCTCTCCCCCTGAGGAGTGGGAGGAAAGGGGAGTCTGTTTCTGCATAGACAGAATTCCTTACTGGGGCTTTCTCAGGCCTCCAGTCCATTCAAAGATATTTTGTTTTCTTCATTCCTTGAAATGTTTTTCCCCTTTTTTCCTTTTTTTTTTTCCTATTCTCTCTACATATCGAAAGAAAATACTGTCCTGACTCTGCTGCAAATCTGCTGGTTCTGATCCCAGTATGGTACTGTCAGAGGGAGCATCACTGTGGGGTGGGGGAAAATGAACTGAAAGGACCTGAAAAATAAGTGTCAAACTTAACACTCTGCTTCTGTTTTCCAAGGGGTTTCCCTCCTTGAGATTCATGGGGATGGGAGGAAAAGAGGGTCTGGGATTTGTGCTTTCTTGTTCGATAACAACAGGCTGGAAGAGGGGTGTGGGAGCTGATGGCAGTAGGGCTTAGTGACGCTGAAATTTTTTCCCCAAAGGGTGAAGAGAAGGGGATCTGGGAAAGGGGAAGGCTTTGGGGCTTTTTCTAACTTGGCACCTGCCCAGAATGGGGCCTGGTTTATTTCTCTGTAGCTCAGCTTTCATAGGGATAGTTTCATTAATTTAATGTTCTTAAGAACATAGCTGGGAGCTGTCAGTGTCCTGTAACACGGTGAAACATTTTTTCCTGGCTGGCTGTTGGAGGAACGAGTCAATTCTCCCTGGTCCGGGCGACATCCTTCGGCTCACAGACCTTCTGGCTCGGGACAGGCTTTTGTGTCTTCCCTCTGCAGCTCCTTTTCCGTTCAGCTCCTCCTTGGCCTGCTCCATGGCTCTTCTTTCTTTTCTCTTCTGCTGTCTGCTTGCCTGCCTGCATGCTGTCGCAGCCCGATGAAACCAGCTCCCTGCTTTCTGTCTGTCTGTCTCTTGCTGGGCGGTTTCACACCACGATGGCATCTTGTCCCTGCAACGGCAAAGCCTCCTTCGTCCTCCCGGAGCCTGCCGAGGTGTTCGGTGCTCTTCCCCTCCTAGCTCAGCTGGCAAGCATGTGCCTGCATGCCGCAGCCCTCCCTGCGTTGCACACCTTTCTGCACAACACCCTCCACCTCCCTGTCAGGGTGGCTCCTCCTGAGCATCATAACCAAAGTAAAATCCATTAAACTAAAGGTAAAGTATCTTTTTCTTCTTGAAGTAGCTGGGTTTTAACTCTTCAAGTACCAGAGACGTAGATTGTAAAAATAACAGAATCTCATGGTTGGAGGAAGCTGTTTTGCCCTTTCTAACTAGCCATGACCTTCCCAGGGCTCCTTGGCAACTCTCCTACTCAGAAATTTCAGAGTGCAAAGCATGCGTTAACAGACAGGGGTGGCAGGGTGGGTGCTGTGAGGCTGCATGCGCAGGGGTAGAGGAACAACGGGGCTTTCTTACCCTCTGTTCCTTCCTAAGAAAGGATGTTTCCCCCACCCATTAGCTCTGCTCTCCTTCCCTTCCCCCTTCCTCACAGTATATGATGTGAATGAAACTTATACAAAGTCTATGGTACCTAAAGGGTTAAAAAACATTGTATCGTACAAGGTCAGTAAGGGTCATTCTTGTGGCTTGGACAGTCAACTTTAAAGCATGTAAAAGATGCAGTTCAGGTGAGTACTGGCTGGTCTCAAGCGGATTCACAAATACAGTCCACCCTGTTGCTGCAGGCTCACACACACGTGCGTGGATCTGCACACACTCCTCTATGTCCGGGAGCCCGTGGGAGGGCGGGGAGGGGTTCCCAAAGAGCTGTCTGCCTGGTAAAAACAGAGACCAGCAGACAAAGATGATCATCTGCTGGCCGGGGGGCTCTTGCCTGTGCTGTGGCTCCCCTTCCAGCAAAGGGGCTTGTTGCAGAGGCGGGCTGACAGCCTCCAGTTTGGGCGGCAGTGCTTTGCCTCCTGCATACAGCTCCCGCCTTCTCGGCACTGTCCCCACGCGTGCATGCACGTCTCCAGGGTCACGCAGGTTGGGCTGGATTGTGAAGGAAACTCACAGCGCCATGAACTCCCCAGATGCGTCTCCAGTATGGCCAGCCAGCACTTGGTGGCTGTTTTCATCCAGGTGCTGTAGTCGATGAGAGTGATGGGGAGGGGGTCCGGGTGGGATCTGGGCCTTCTCCCCCATCACCCACCCACCCCGCCTTTTTGACCAGAGAAAGTGCAAGCCATCCCAAAAGAAGGCCTCACTCCAGGGCCTCTCGGTAGGTCCCTGTGCTGGAGCGTAGAGGGTGAGTGAGCAAGCGAGCGTGACCACGCGCAGCAGCTGCCAGTGCAAACAGTGAACCCAAGTGCCAGCTGGAGCTCCGGCTCTGCTTACTGGGGCTTTCATAATGAGTTTCAGGATGGAAAGGGTAGGTCAGGTCAGACCCTCTCTGCAGTGGGTTTCTCAGCCGTGGTGGCTTTGGCTGGACTGCTAAGCAGGAAGGGTGGCTTTTAACACTACCAGCCCCTGATGGGGAGAAAAAAAGAAGCAAACAGCATCATGGCAGGCACTGGAAGAGGGTTGAGTCTTTTCCTCCATACCCTGAAAGGGACTTGAGTTGCTTCTGGGATGTGGGAAGGAGCAGTGCACCTCCGTTCTGAAGATGTTGGTGCTCAAGGCATCGCTCACAGCAGGTGGAGAGAGCTATAGGGGGAAGGAGATCCGTCAGTGGGAGTCTGCCGCCTGCTCTCTGGTCTCTGTACAGGTAGCTTAGCAAAACAGAATAGATTGGGGTCCAAAATTGCTGCTACTGCAATAGCTAGGGTTCTGCTGGCAGCACGGGAGTGACTCAGTTGGGGGAGCTAGCAGTGGGGCAGGGTGGCATTTTAAAAGCCAGTCATGTGCAGAAACCCACCAGGAGCTTGGTCTGGCCTCGTAGCTCAGTTTCTCTTGTTCTCTCGTAAGAAAGTCTTATAAATTAGCAGTTGAAGCGTGGAAGGTAGGTAAACAGACTGGGAATGTTCTGGAAGGAGTCACTTTTTATATCAGTATTATTTTACTATTATGATTTCCTTTCTGCTGTTTTTTTATTTTAAAGTACTGGCTTGATTTATGTTCTGTTTTCCAGTTTGTTACTTTTGGTTTTGTTTGTTTGACATATTTTGTATTATTTTGCGTGGCTAGCCATGGCCAGGGATCGTCACCCTCTGCAGTGGGATTTCTGAGGATAAGGGTTTCATTCTGCCATTTTAAATACAGCCAAAGCATAGCAATAAAGTGTGAAAGTAGGAGGCCAGCACCCAAAATGTCCTACAGGACAGAGTGCTCAGACTGCAGCGTAAGGACTGTGTTTACCCTTTCTGCAAAGCCCACTGATTTCTGTTTGATGGAGGCATCGCAAAGCATGTGGCTTTCACTCCAGCGTGAACTGGGAAAACTGTGGCTTGATTTAGCAGAGTCCTTAAGGCAAGCTGGGCCTAAACATCTGTTTGTGACTCAGGGATGGGAGTAAGAGGTTTGAAAAAAATCATTCCTCAGTAAAAGAGCTTTTTGTTGGTTGAAAAGCAACAGAGAAATGAGGAATGGTGACCAGCATTTATCTACTCCCTTGCTTCTTGCAGGTGATGCTTTGGGGACTTATAAGGACACCCCAGTTTCTGGCGGTGTCTGCAGAGAGTTAAAAGCTATTTATTGCAGTTTGACTGTATGGGGTGAGATTGGATTTGCAGATTTGCCTTGAAAATGTATCACTCTCTCTGCTTACCTGGGCTAATTGATTGTAATTGGCGACTGAAAGAAATCTGGTCTAAGATTTCCCAAAGTGCCCAGGCTACAGCTGGGGTACAGAAGCGGCGGACTCTTTGTCCAGGCTTCACCAAGGTCTCAGACCTGTGGCATCCCCATTGACAAAGCTGTGTTTTTCGCAGTTGTATCTCAGGGCACAGCCATGGCATAGCAGCATGCGCTCCGGCACGTAGCGTCTGACGGAGCTGGTGTCAGCGTCCTGCTTCCTACTGAGCAGACCACGCTAAAAATTACCTGCTATAGCTCAGTAAACACCAAAATGAGCAGCCCTGCGCTAGAAAGCTGTGGTTTATACCTTCCCCATCGCCTGAAAATGAGCCCTTAGACAGTTGTCTGCTGCCACCGTGAGAATATGCAGCTGTTTAGGGCCACATTTCTAAAGGTGTCCTCCTGGGACTTTCAGAAATACCTTGACGTACTTTAGGCAGTGAGTGCAATGGGAGTTAGACCTGCTGCTGTTTCTGAAAATCCCTCTGGGTACCTGAATACCTTGTAAAACCCAGTGCCTCGCTCCTTTCTAAGACTTTTCTCTAAAACCCTCCTATCTAAACGCTTTGTGGGCTCATTGCTTGGCAATATCCTGGGCATTACCACTGTGGTTTTTCACCTCCTTCAGTCTGTGGACAACTAATAACTTCCATCTGGAGGTAGAGACTTAAATTTAAGCCTCCTGGCAAAAGATTTGCTTTTCTTACTTACTTTTCACAGAACCCTTCAAAGAAATCCAAGATCCCAGAGACTGCAGTTTGGAAACAAGTGTTTTACCAGGGCAGGATTTGCCAGACTGCTGTGGAACAGGGAGCTAAAGGAAAGGTCTTTTATAGGGTAAAGCTGGGTGCTTAGGTTTGTGCCAGCCACACATACTAGAAGCAGCGCAGCAGGACCCCTCTTGGCTAGCCCGCTTGCTGTTTTAGTCCTTTGCTTTATAACATTTCAGTTTTGATGCCCCATTTCATTTCTGTTGGCTTTTTTTCTTTTCATTTAAAAAAAAAAAAAGACAACAACAAAAAGCTCTCTTCTTTTTTAATTTTATCTTCCTAAACCAAATTTTTGTATGTTTTATTTTAGATTTTTTTGTTATCATTTTCCTTTTTTTTTGCTTTTATCTTTCCCATCTTTTGTTTTTTCCCCCTTCTTCCCTTTCCCTCCTGAATTTTCCCCCCTCGTAGAACCGTCTGCCCCCCCTCAAGACGTAAAATGCGTCAGCACCAGATCCACCGCCATTCTGGTAAGTTGGCGGCCGCCTCCGGCCGAAAGCCAAAATGGCGTCCTGGCTGGATACAGCGTCTACTATCGAGCGCTGGACTCTGAGGACACGGAGCTTAAGGAGGTGAATGATATCCCCCCAACCACCAGTCAGATCCTACTGGAGTCCCTGGAGAAGTGGACAGAGTATCGCATCACTGTCGTGGCTCATACGGAGGTGGGGCCGGGCCCAGAGAGCTCGCCGGTTATCGTCCGGACAGATGAAGATGGTAATTGCACTTTTTCTGGTTTTCTCCCGAGTCCCCTGGTAAATACGTGTCCCTGGAGTGGGCTTTTCCCACGCTGGGGAGGGCGTGTCGAGCCCCTTCTCGTGGCTGATGTGTGGTGCAAGAGCAAAGCCCGAATGGGGCCTCACCGCGGCCTCCGGCCCACAGCGTGCAGCATCCTTGCTGCTATCTCCCTAAGCGCCTCTGAGCGTTGGCCTCTCTAGGGTTGTCCTTCCCTGCGTTAGGGTTGTTTTTTGGATTTCTGGGTGGTTTTCTTAATGTCAAGCCTGTGAGCCTTGACTGCAGCACGTTTCCTGAAAAGATGCTCTTACTGAGCAAAGAAGCAGCTGAGGCAGCAAAGAAATGAAATCAGAGAGAAGGAGACGATTGCTGCCAGAAACTGTTTTAAAATATTAAGAGTTCTTCCCACACGTTCCTTGTTACTAGTTCCTCTTCAAGTCAAAGTTTTGGTTAGTGGTAAAAAGGAAGAATCTCTTAAAGTTCAAAAAACCTTCAGTGACAAACACTTCAGACTCCAGTTTAGTGGCCCAGCTGGGAGACTTTCAGCACCAACACAGGCAGCAAGACTTGAACTTTCCTGGTATTTCTGCAGTAAAATAAAACCAGGAAAAAATATCAATGTGTGCATGACGGGAGAGCACCCTCACTGTGACGTGAGGTAAGACCCTCAAATAATGTAGGTCAAGTAAATAACATAAGTGAATTCCAAACTTCCAACCTTTCTTCCTCCATCCCAAATAAAAAGAATTTTAAAAAAGCAACAGGTTTGTCCCCAGTGTGTGTCCTGTTTCCCTGAGCATCTGTCCACATCCAAATGGGTAGAATATCTTGCTCAGAGAAAGTATGGTTTTCTTGCAGATGAAGCTGTCATGCACTGTATTATTGTTATTATTATCATCATAATTTCCAAAAATTCATCCCAAATTCCATCCAAGACATCTCTTGTTTCCCGTCCTGAGATGATGCAGCAGCTGTAACCACCAACCCACCTGCCCTGCCTGAGAGACAGGGAGCTCCAAGGGCAAGTGCCCCTCTGCATCTTCTCCACCCTAACACCCCACAGGGAGGATCAGAGCTTTTCTGGTTCTTTAGGAATCAGATTTGCCCTCAGAATGTGATCTGGAACTATATGGTTTCTTCCATCTGAGCAGACTGGGGGCAAAGGAGCCCGTGGAAGAATGGCTGGACTACGAGATGGACCTGTTTCCATGCATATCTCTGAGCAATGCAGATTAGATCCCCCAGAACTGCCTCCCTGTTTCACTGAATAGAGGCCAGTGACAGACGGGGGGATATCTAGTTTGTTAAGTCTCCCTCTCCTTTCAGGGCTGTAGATTCAGTGTGCGTATGTCCCATAGGTGAAGTGACAGGCTCCAGATAGAAATCCCCAAATGACTCTTACCCCTTCCTTCCCTTCCTTGCAGTGCCCAGTGCGCCGCCTCGCAAAGTGGAGGTGGAGGTCCTGAACTCAACCGCAATCCAAGTGTTCTGGCGCTCTCCAGTCCAGAACCGCCAGCACGGCCAGATTCGCGGCTACCAGGTCCACTATGTACGCATGGAGAACGGAGAGGCCAGGGGGCTGCCCCAGATCAAGGATATCATGCTGGCTGATGCCCAGGTAAGGACTCCCCTCCTACTCCGATCGCCTCTTCTCTCGTGGAAGGCTTGAGGGGGTGGGTGCTCCAGCTGCCTTGTCTCATCCCAAGCAACGTAATGCTGGAGAAAGTAGATGAGTGTCTCTATGACAAGGTATATGTTATCTTTCTGCAGTTCATTTGCACTCCCAGACAATAGCTATTGTGGAAGAGTATGAACTGCTGTCCCAGCACTGAACTAAATACCATCCATCCTCCCTGTGTCTGGGAAGTCTTTTAAGACAGGCAAAGGCCACAGTGGAATCTACTCATTTCTCCCACTCTACTTCTTCCTTCATGCTGGCCTGGTAACTTCTGACCTTGTGTGGCTGCTTGCTCAGGGACTCCTTCCTCATGCTGTGTCTCTGTCTTTCCCTTCTTTCCCCTCTTGTATTCTCACGTGCAAAACCTCTCTTGTTCTCTGCCCAGTGGGAAACAGATGACACTGCTGAATACGTAAGTAAAAAAGTAAAAATCCTCCCCTCCTGGTTCTGTCCCTTCCCTTCTCCCACTTCCTGTTGCGGTGTGATATTTTCCTTTTCCTTTATTTTTTGGCAGTGCCAGTGTGCCTGTTGTAAAGCCTTGTTGATGGTGTTCCCATGCATTGTCCCTACCCTGTTCACTTTGCTCTGCAACCCTGTGTGATTGTGTAGTTTGTCAGCACGCAGCAATACTGCAGAGTTTTCCCCTCGGCTCTGAAGGAAAGGTGAGTCTCCTGCTCCTCCATGGGGAAGCAGATGGGACGCTGAATTTGGGACTGCCTTGAACATATGCTTAAAGATGGGCTGGTCTGCAAGCTCCTCTGGCTTGTGTCTGAAAAACATAGGCTGAAAAGCACCGGGTATTGAAAAGCCCCAGAAGTCCTAAGCTACCAGGGCATGAACAAATGCTTTGTGCCCTTGAAGGGCCAACATTCTTAGATAGTTGTTGATACAAAGCACTGAATCACTATTGGTGCTTTTGCCTTTTAAGTAGGCCTTGAAATAGCTTGGCTGTTTGGTATTTGCTACTTCTGCTAAAATGCTACATGTTTTCTGTGATCTTAGAGCTACAAAGCAGTAGGAGAAAGCATTTCCTTCTTGGAATGGCAGGGTCCCAAGGTAATGCACTACTAAATTGAGTGTATTCATGTCTCCTAGAGATTGCCAAGTGCCCTACAACATTGAGGGCCCTCTCTTTTACAGGCGGAGAAACCGAGTCACATGAAAGGCAAAGTGTCTTGCCTAAAATCTTAATAAAACTCAGTGGCAAGTGTGAAAGCAGAACAGGTTTCTTAACTTCTAGAAGACAGACCTGTCTCCATAGCTAATGGCTTCCAAACTTGTTGATCAGGATCTCGCTGTTTTGAAGTTCTGCTGCTCCACTCCCTGCTCAGCTTTGGGTGCAATGCAGATATTTTCAGGGGCAGCAAATTATTCCCAAATGCTGCCCTGAGATTTAATATTGAAAGCACAAAGGGGCGGTGGGGATGAGGGGAGAGGAAGGCCATGAAACAGGCGCAACATTCACATCTCCCACCTTTTCAGGGCCTTGGAGAAAACCCTGCTGCATATGCTCTCATCCTGTTTGATTTAGCACGGGTATTCCTTTTTACAACACAGCCCTTTGGAAGGGCTGAATATCATGGGAAAGGGTTATTCTTGAGGCCAGTCTTCTAACAAAAGCTCTTGGGAGCCAGGTGTGGTGAGGCTGATAGAGGATGGAGGGAGGGTGTTGGGGATTTAGCGGAGAGCTTTAGCGTGCAAGCAGAAAATGTCGTCTTGCACTTTGCGTTAAAGCAATCCCTTTAATATTATGAAGGCATTAAAAAATATCTCTGAGGAGAGAAGGGAGGGGGGTAACGGAGAAAAAAAATGTAATCTCCTTGAAACCGCTGAGACCTCCTCTGAGACGGCATAGCGAAGAGGAACACTTTGAAGAGCGCAACAGCGTTTTGATGGCTGAAGCGGTTTGTGTTGAGATAGGGAATGTGTGAGAGGTAGATCTGGAAAAGAACACATTGAACCAGGGCCCTGCAGAGACATGCTGTGTTTACAGAGGGACTGTTTGCAGCCAGGGTGTGTGTGCCTCTAGCTAAGGGAATGTGGCACTCATCCTCCTGCCAGTTGCCACACCTACCCAGTTGCCCCAGAGTGTCTCGTGGTTTCAGATTCAGTGAATGTTCCTGCATGCTAAAAAAGGGCTGAGACTCCTGCAAGGAGGAGAGATCTACCTGTGCATATGTACCTGAATATTTATACGATTTTCCTTTGGAATCTCACAAACAGGAAATGATCATTGCTGGGCTCCAGCCTGAGACTGCATATTCCATTACCGTAGCCGCCTACACCATGAAGGGAGATGGTGCTCGCAGCAAACCAAAAGTGGTCACCACGAAGGGTGCAGGTAGGAGTCTTTTCCTGAACCGGTGGGATTCACCAGTTTCCTAAAGCCAAGAAGCTCTTTCTCCGGACTCAGCTTCTTTCATCCCACTCCCTTCATAAAGGACAGACTTGCAACAAATGCCACGCTGCCCCGCAGACAAAATTACTTCTTGTAAGGCAGAAACCCCTTCATTCCTTACAGTTAGCGCTCACTAAATGACATAATTTTATGTCCAGTGCTGCAGAAAGCCCAGACACACCCAGAAATGCAACAGAGGATGAATTCATTGCTTGTAATCTCTTGCGCTGTAAATTCCAGTGCACCAGAAGTAAAGAGAATCTCTGCCTGGTATGAGACTGTGTAGCTTTGATGGTTGGTGCACACAGGTACCCTGGGGAACAGGAGAGCTGTCATGGTGTTGACTTGCAAAGATCTGAAAAGCAGCAGGAAGACAGTGGTGGTTTATACTGCCCCCTCTTCTGTTCTTCTAGTATTGTGTCTGAATATACATCCCCTCTTCGCTCAGGACTAGCGGAGGGAAAAGTACTGACAGTATTGACCTTTCCTCATAAGCATTTCTGGGACCTGGGCTCTGTCTGCACATACCACACAGATTCACTCCTCCCTTTGACCTATTCTTCGTGGCAAAGTGTCTGTCAGCCTCAGTACAGAGGATGCGGTGCCAAGCTAGGATGGCACGGCCTGAACAGAGGAATGACAAAGGGCAACAGGGTATCCCTTGCTCCTCCAAACAGTTGTGCTGCAGGAGAAAAGAGAGGTATACACTCCACTTGTCCTCTGAGCGTCTGCATTCCTGTGGTTTCCGCTCACGGCTAAAGCACTGCTCTGCAGTATGGGAAGGGTTTCATGCAGTGGAGGGAGACTACAGTGCCTAGACCTGGAGTTGTCCCTCGTCCAGCCCATCTCTTGTTGGACTGTGGTTACCTCCTCTCACGCCATTTTGCTCGTGCTCTTTCTTTTGTTCCTGCTGTCAGATGATGGCTTTCTCCCCCTTTCATTTCTTTTCTTTGTCTACTAACTTCCCAACTCTGGCTATCTGTTCATTTTCTTCTTAGTTTTGGAGCAGTTGTCTTTACCCTGCCTGTAGCAGCTGACATAAACTGACATCATCCCTTGTTTCTGGAAGAATATTGCTCTTTGCCTCTGCAGGGATCGAAGGCCTACGGTCAGTGCAGCATAATTAACCTGGAAACCTCGTCTCAGGCTCTAGAGGCAGTACAGACACTCAGCTGAGTGCACAGGACAGAGAGGGCTCAGGAGCCCTGGCCTGGAATGCACAAGGCTGGAGCCACGGCTGCCCTTGCCTTTTCCCTGTCCTAACTCACATCTTCATCTCATCTCACGTTCTTGTGTTCAGACAAGTGAATGGGATTTCAGCCTTTCTCTCCCCTCTTGCCTCTCCTGCCTAGTTAAGAGAATGGCACACAGGAGAGCAAGGTTGCTTTCCAGGACACCAATTCTTGCAGATGTTAAAGCAGGGTATGGGTGGATGTCAGCATCCAGACTTCTTTCCTCATGCTTTGTAGTGTCAGTGCGCTGTCAGAAGCCTTTTCCTTCACTCACCCTCTTCTCCTTACCCCTCTGGCTCTGCCCATGTTCCTTCCCACTTGCTCCCTGGTTCTCTCTTCTTGTTTCCTTCTTCCGGAGGCTCTCTACCCTTTTCATTTTTCTTTCCCGGAGCCTTTCTCTCCGCCTCCCTCCCTTGTCACTCTCTCTTGTCACCCTCCCTCATCTCTCCCCATTAGGATTTGCAGTGCAGGTGATCAGTCACAGGGGGATGTTTTCTCCAGCACAGCAGCTATTACCCAAAACTCAATTTCCCCCAACTTGAAATAGCTATTTAAAAAAAAATCTTTCAAATGGCTCTGTAACATTCTTATCTTCTTTGCAGTGTTGAGTCAATATACCTTCTGAGAGGAGAGATTTCTTTCTTTATCATTCAGGGCTAGGGGCTGAATTTAAATACAGTAATACATCCAATTTTCTCCTTTACTGTCCAAACCAATTGCAAAATAAAACACTTCTCCCCCCCCCCATGCTTTCTTCTCACCTTTCCTTCAAACAATATTTGTTGTGCAAATGTAATATTTTCAAGCTCAGCTGATTATAGTAACATTTATGATAAAAACCAAAACGTAAAGGTAATGGCATTGTTTTTCTCTTTAATGTGCTGCTTTGGCATTTCTGAGGGAGGCTTTCCCAGCACTGTTCCTTAGCCATTCTTTGGCAGTTTGAAATGAATAAAGCATTTGTTTCAGAGATGACCCCTCATTCCCATGTTCAGATGTTGGTGAATGCAGCGGGCAGAGTGGCTTCCCCAGTTTGACTCTGCCAGGATCCCTGACACAGGCAGCGTCCTTCCCTGCCGGCTCCCTCCTGCTTGCTTCGATAGCCGCACTGCACACAGCTTTCCAACCTGCTGACCCTCAGCCAGACTCATGCTGCTAGAGTGGGACGGGATCTCTCCTAACTCCGTTCTCTCTCCTCCTGTTCAACCAGAAGAAATACCAAGGTGGAGAGAAGGAAATTAGATCTCTAATAGTGGAGTTGAGTGTAAATGACGCATGAGCTGCTGGAATTAATGCTCTTGTTTCTCCAGCTTCAGGAATCTCTGGACCTACATGTCATTTAACTGTGGCTGTGGGCTTGCTTAGCAGTCAGGCAGTGCCAGGGCTCATTAGACGGAGGCGCAGCACTGCTGAGTTCCTACAATATCCCCCCAAATGTGGGGGAACTAACTGACAGGTTAAGGAGGTTGCTAACTGAAAACACACCAACACTCAGCTGTCTTTTCCCTTCCTCCAGAGGAGAGAAACTGCACAGAGTAAGCAGCAACTCTCCCTACCCTCTGCCTTGCACAGATTTTGGGCTCTGTTTCCACTCTCTGTGTGATTCCTTCTTTCTGTACCCAACTGGGTGATCAGATGCCTGCCAGACTCACTTAGCTGGCCTCATGCCTGCTGCTCAGGACCTGGGGCTGCCCAGACTTCCTTTCCCATCCTTCATTACTTCACCCTCAGCTGCTCTGGACTTCCCAGCCAGAGCCAATCTGTTCCAGTCTCTTTCTGCATGAGTTGTGCTGTGTAATGGAGAGAGAGGATGGGAGTTTGGGGCACTCCTGTGTTCATTCTTCCCTGCTCTGGGAAGCAATCTGCTCAGGTGATTAGGACAGGAGGCTGGGAATCAGGATTCCTGAGTTTGTTCTTCTCGGCTCTGGGACAGTATGTGATCCAGTGACAAGGGAGGAGCTGTGCACACCTTTCCATCCTGAGGAAAGGGAAGAAAATAATTCCAGAAATGTGTAAGCACCTCGCAGCTGACTGGCAGTGCATCTTATTTCCTAAGCATGATAGAGACCATCCACCTGTACAACGGGTGGGTAGCAGCAGCAGCAGCTTGGTTTACAGGGGGATACACTAAAGTACACAGAGTCAAGCTGAAACCTTGCCTCTGATTTGAGGAACCTGTTGCTGCAGCTTAAGAATCTCTGCATCTCCTCACCAGCCACCCTGTCCCACGTTTGACTGAAGGTGTCCCTCTTCTCTCCCAGTCCCAGGGAAGCCCATCCTGTCTGTGCACCAGACAGAGGAGAACACTCTTCTGGTGAAATGGGAGCCTCCGTTGGATGCGGAAGGCCAGGTGATGGGCTACCGGCTCCAGTTTGGCCGCAAGGATGTCGACCCCCTGGCTACCTTGGAGTTCACGGCCCTGGAGGATAAGTACACCGCTCCCAGCATCCACAAGGGCGCCACGTATGTTTTCAAGCTGGCCGTGAAAAGCCGGGCTGGCTTTGGGGAGGAAGCTGTGCAGGAACTCACCACCCCTGAAGACATCCCCAAGGGTTACCCCCAAATCCTCGAGGCGAGCAACATCACTTCCATGTCGGTCCAGTTTGGCTGGCTCCCCCCCGTGCTGGCTGAGAGGAATGGAGCCATCGTCAAATACACCGTGGCCTACCGGGAAGCCGGTTCTCCCGGCAACCCGCTGGAAAAAGACCTGCCCCCCTCCCCAGAGAACTCGTACACCCTCAACGGCCTCAAACCCAACACCGCCTATGATGTTAAAATCCGTGCTCACACCAGTAAAGGCCCCGGGCCGTACAGCCCAACTGTCCAGTATCGGACGTTCCAGCTGGATCAAGGTAGGACTTACCGGTTTCTCCTCCCTCTCTCTCCTTGTAACCGGGGCTGGTGCCGGGAGGCAGAGAGCTGGAGAGGTCAAGCCAGGCTCAGCCAGGCTCGTGAGTAAATGCAAAGCACTCTGGTTTCACACTCAGTCCCTCAGCTCCTCTCTGCCTTGTGCCAGGTAAGTCCCTTTTACCACTTTCTTCTAAGTTAAGTCCGGACACCCTTCTTTCTCTGGCACCTGAAGTGGGGGGCCAGACGCTATACAGGTGGGAAGAGCATTTTCTTCAGCTTTTGCAAACAGCCAAAAGAAAACAGAAAAATCAAAAAACCTCAAAACGTGACCTGGGATGGGTTTCCTCACCTGAGCATGCTCAGAAAGCCAGCACCTCGTTCCTACAGCAGCCACCCAGACCCATAAGTGTATGGGCAAAGCCATGTGCCCTCCCTCACCCCTCCCTGGGGTTAGGCATAGGGACAGGGAGCACTGGGAGATGGACCTTGGCAAAACTCAAGCAAAGTGTGGAGGAGGGAGCGAGCTCTTCCGTTCCTGCTGTGGCTGCCAGACCCAGACTGGCAGGCCCTTTTGCCAGTGCCTGACATTGTCTTCCTTCTCTTTCTTGCTCTTCCTTCCCTCTGCTGCCTTTTCTTCTCCTTTCTCCCCTTCCTCCTCACTTTTCTCTCAGCAGTTTTACCCAAAAACTTCAAGGTGAAGATGGTGACAAAGACATCTGTCCTTTTGAGCTGGGAGTTTCCTGAGAATTACAACTCTCCCACCCCGTACAAGGCAAGTGGAAGGAAAGAGTCAGAACTGTGCTCCTTCTCATTTTCCTGGGAGTCTTGTCTGTTGATTTGAATAAGAGGTGGTAAGAAGCAGGAATTCTGGATTCAGTTCTCAGATATGGGCAGATAATGGTTAATCACTAGATCGAGGACATGGGTTGAAAATCAGGGCTGTTGATTTGCATTCCCACCTCTGTTACCAAATCATTGTCTCCCCAGGCAAGTTACCACCATTTTCTCATTCCTGGATAAAAAGTTCTCTTCCCAGCAAAGTCTCAAGGCTTTGTCCTGCATCTGCCTTATACTTGGGGACCCTCTTGCACAGAGACAGGTGGCTTCCCACTCAAATGCCTCCTATTCCTGTGTTTGCTCCAGCTCTGGCAGAGCTGGCTGGACCATGGCACAGCTGAGTGCCCCATGTTCTCTGCACACCGAAGCAATGTTGAGGAAGGAGTTTGGTTGCTTGAACAGTATCAGCCTTGCTCATGGTACAACTTTGCTGCCTCTTTGCCTCCCACAGATCCAGTACAATGGGCTGAACGTCGATGTGGACGGCCGCACCACCAAGAAACTCATCACCAACCTGAAGCCCCGCACGTTCTACAACTTTGCTCTCATGAACCGGGGCAATAGCATGGGTGGCTTGCAGCAGAATGTTGCTGCCTGGACCGCTGCTGACATGTTATCAAGGAAGCCAGAAGTGACCCACAAGCCTGATGCTGATGGCAACGTGGTGGTGATTCTCCCAGATGTGAAGAGCTCTGTGCCTGTCCAGTAGGTTTCTGTTAAACTGCAGGCGTGGGGTGCTCAGTTTATGTTGTGGGGGTCAGCCCTGATGGCTGGAGTCCACCGTACAAACCTGCAAGGGCAGTGGCAGGGGGGGTGTTCCCTGCATTTTTAGCCTTGCTTACTGTGGTCTTTCGGAGCTACTTTCCAGAGCTAATGGGGGATGCTAAAGAAATGGAAAGGAGATATGTCATATAGACTGCCACTGAGTCCAGGCTTGTTCCAGGAGCAGCAACAGCAACTGTGCTGAATTAAAAATAAGGGGCTTGCTGGTTAGGCCAGTGGGGCTGTTTGGGCAAACCTAGCCTTCCACATCAGTGTGTGCCCTCTCTTCTTCTGTGGCTCGTAGAGGAGATTAATTCATTCTATTTCTTCTGATTATTCCCAACTCTTAGGGCTTACTACATTGTGGTGGTGCCTCTAAGGAAGTCCC
This sequence comes from Anhinga rufa, assembly GCA_013400875.1. Lineage (NCBI taxonomy): Eukaryota > Metazoa > Chordata > Aves > Suliformes > Anhingidae > Anhinga > Anhinga rufa. The sequence goes on from VZTV01014153.1 coordinate 41,979, forward strand.
GGGGAGGACAGTTCCTCAACCCCTTGGGCAGCCCTGAGGAGATGGACCTGGAGGAGGTAAGTGTGGGTGAAACTGAAGCCAGCTGTAGGGAGAGAGCAAAGAGCTGTAATGGATGGGATGGTGACCTGAGAGCCTGGGAAGGGTGGTTTTGGGGTATCAGTGCTCCACATTCTTGAGTAGCTAAGGTGTGGCCAGTCTGATGGGGTGGTTTGGCTCTCCTTCCTTCCTGCCTCCATGATGGTGCTGAAGGCATCAGGGCTCAGAGTGTTCCTTTGCTTCCTCCAGCTCGTTCAGGACATTGCCAGGCTCCGACGCCGAAGTCTGCGTCACTCTCGACAACTGGACTTCCCCAAGCCCTACATTGCTGCCCGTTTTCGCTCCCTCCCCTCCCACTTCATCTTGGGGGACATGAAGCACTACGACAACTTCGAGAACAGAGCCCTGGAGCCAGGGCAGAAATATGTCATCTTCATCCTGGCAGTGCTCCAGGAACCCGAGGCCGTAAGTGCTGCCTGCTTTCTCTTGCCCTCTTCAGATGCTTGTGCCCCTCTGTCCCCATAATCAACCAGAGAAAGCAGCTGCTCCCTCGTGAGCTGCCAGCAGCCCTGGTGCCCTCCTGGCATTCTCCGTAACTCTCTCCCACCAGATGCCAGAGCTTGAGGTTTTTTTCTTTGTAAAGATCTTCCAGTCCAGCTGTGGAGCTTTTGCATGTGGCTACTGGAGCTGTTTGTGCTTGTGTCTGCATGCAGCAAACATGCTCTTCCAAGCAGACAGGCTAATGATGCAAGCATCTGGTGCACTGCTTCTGCATTTTGCCAGTCTTCATAGGCAGGACTTGGGGCTCCAGATTTGAGTCCAGAATGGGGAGTACTGAACTATCCACTCTGGGCTACACTTGAGTTCAGAGATCCCTAGGGCAAACCCCTTTACAAAGAGTAATTTATTGTAAAGGCTGTCCTTGTATTCCTTAGAGCAATGACCCTGGACATCCTGCTTTGAGAGCAGCATGTCACACACCCTGGTCATTACTAAGTTCCCCACCAAGCAGAGGGGAGCATTTTTTTATGAAAAACTACATGTGCTCTCTGCTCTTTTTACCACTTCAGCACCTCTGCTGATTTCAGTGGTGCTGTGTTTCACTTCATGAAAACAACTGTTTGAATATTTACCTGCCTCCTCCCTCATGCACAATAGGAAGCAGTCTAATACTTTGTTGTTTTTAAATCCCCCTATGGAGTTGTAGCAGGGAGCTATTTGAAATTAAGGATTTTCAGAGGGTTTTTTTCCCAAATAAATATTTAGTTGTGTATTTGATATTAAAGGATTAGGCTGACACGCTTCTGAATAGGTTTCTCAATCGGATTACTCAAGCTTGTGGTAATTTCTGCTTTAGAACAAGGTACTGCATACTCCCTCACAACGGCCTGGATTCACAGCAGCTCCCAAGTATGTGGTGGTATTTCAGTCTTGCTGAGAGCTGGTAGAGTTCAAGGACCCAGAGCCCAAGGACCCACCTCCTGTTCTTGTCCTGTCCCAGACTTTTCACTCAAACCAGGGCATGCTGGTTCTCCTCTGTGCATTTTAGTTTCTGTAGTTCCTGTGTAAGACGGGAGGGAATGCAGCCTTCCTGGGGTGGGGAGGTTGTAGCACTCATGAGAACAGGCAGGCAATGCCTGCTGGTTAGGACCCTGATGGGTTTGAATGTGCCTCTGATTCTCCCAGCTCGCTGCAGAGGGAGCAGAGGAGACATATTGCATTTTATTAATTTATATTTAATTGTAAGGATTGGGTTTTTTCAGTGACCAGACCAGACTGTTTCTAAGCGTTAATTCTTGGTTTAATCCCTTCCCTCTTTCTCTGTAATCCCATCTGACTGTCAAAATCCAGATGGTTACACGAGAGCTTCGAGAAAGTGTTTGTGTGTTTGTGGCAGTGGTGGGGGCTCAGGGATGTGGTGGAACATAGGCACAGTGAACTGGTTTTCTAAAAGCACCTTCCTGGCTACAAGATTAGGTGAGGCATAGACATGAGCCAGTCTACAACTTCATGTGAATGTGATCTTTCAATGGCCTGTCTTGCCTGGAGCATTGGAGGAGGAAGATACCTGTCACATAGATGCTCCCAGAGAAGAGTTTTCTCTGTAGATTGAAGAGGGCATTTTCTCTGCTATTATTTGGTTTGTGCTGCAGAGAGCTCGCATCCTCTCTAGCAATTTCTCTTGTGGAATACTGTATGCTTGCCCATTTTTTCAGTCCCCATTCCATCTCTGAACTCTGTTCCACAATCTTTCATGTCTTCCAGACTTTTGCTGCTAGTCCTTTCTCTGACCCCATCCAGCTGGACAACCCTGATCCACAGCCGATCATTGATGGAGAGGAAGGGCTGATCTGGGTCATTGGGCCCGTCCTGGCCGTGGTGTTCATCATCTGCATTGTCATTGCCATTCTACTCTACAAAAAGTAAGAGACGCTTCTTGCCCAGATCTATGACCATTCTGAACATCCCCAGTTCTAGCCCCTAAAGGGAATTGCCTCCTTGATCCTATAGTTGTCAGCTGAGGACAAATCCTTCCACCAGCACCAGAGAGAAGGAGCCCTTACGCACAAATGCCAAAACGGAAGGGTCAGACTGGCACAGGAGAGATTAGCAGTGGGCTGCAGGGACTTGCTGCTTCAGAGTCTACCCCATGGCACTCTCAGTAGAGCTGTGCTTGTCTACAGGCAGTCTGTTGTGGCACACGTGCAACGAGTCTGTCAGGTCTCTTGCCTGTCTCCTCCAGAAGGGCTGCTCACAGACACAGCCTCAGGCTCCCCTTCCCGTGCTCTGTGTGTGTGTATGCACAGTGGGGGTGATGCAGAGAAAGCACGTTTGTGCTGTGGATCAGCAGAGACCTCCATTGCTCCCAGACTGGTTTTCAGCTGGAGTTGGGAGACCAGAGCAGCAGCAGCAGGGGTGTGTGTGAGTCTGCAGGAGAGAGGAAGGAACAACCCCTGGAAATCACTCCCTTTTCCTTGGCTTTCAGAGGAGCTCATGGTGCGTGGATGGGAATGGGGGCCCCTTGAGCACATGCACGCCACGCCGTGCAATGAGGGAGGACAGGAAAGGAAGCAGATCTTGAGCAAAATAGATCAAGAAAAGGGACAGGAGGGCAGCTATGGCCAGTGCAGGGGTGTCCTTAGCTGGGACATCTAGTACCTAGGATGGAGGGAGCTCTCTTAACCCTGCTCCATCTTTCATCTGTACAGGTGTGTTTGCATATGCACATGGGTGTGCCTTTTGCTTCCCAGCATGTGTGAAGCTGCTGGACACACAAGTGCTCTGGGGTCAGGGACTCAGGTGGTTCTTGTTGGTGTTCATTAGCACTGATCTAAATGGGTTATCTTTGCTGGCCCCACTTTCCGCCTGTGTTACCAGGGTTAGAGCTGAGCAAATGCTTCCCCTTTCCTCTGCAAGTCCTTTCTAACCTGAACATTTGTCTTGTCTTCTCTCCACTTACTGCTTTCCTGGACAGCAAGCCAGACAGGTAAGAGCACCAGATTTGCCATTTACCTAGGTTCTTTTTTGCTGTGTGTTAGGCAGCATTTACTGTCTGTGGCGATCTTTGTTGGTACAGTTTCTACCATTAGATCTGTTCTAACAGACACCCTGTAACAGACTAGCACGAGACCATGTTTGAATCAGGGCAGAAAAAGCAAAGAAAGCCCATCTTTCTCCTGCTTGTCCATTCCTAAATGTAATGGCCCTTTCTCAAGCTGAGCAGCAGTGTCAGTAAATGGCTCATAAAATGTTGGGTTAATGGAGCAGAGAAACACCCATTTGTGTTGCAGTCAGAGGTGAAAGTGGGTTTTCTCCATGTCTGACTGCTCCATACAGGCTGTCCCTGAGCCACTGGTGAACTGGAAGCAGAATCTCAGCAGCTGAGCTGTCCTCACCCCGTTGCAAAAGCTGTCCTTGCCCCATCAGCCAGGGACTTCTAACAGAGTTCGTTTATGACTGCAAAAATTAGACTTATTTCAAACCATTTCCAAGGCTGGGAGAGCTTTCGCTGGAAGTAACTGATGGGTTTAGCCAATGAACTATTAACAGCAGTTTCAGAACTGCGGCAAAAATAAACTACTCCCAAACTGCAAAGTGGTGTAATTCCAAAATGCTGCCCCATGCAGTGCTGGCAAGGCTCATGCCACTTCTTCTAGCTATTAATGACATTAAGAGACAGCTAAAAATGTACTGAATAACCTCCTCTCTGCCTAAGTAATTGCCATTATTGCTGCAGGGATATTATTGGAGGCTTCTGTGCAACCCAAGCAGGAGAGGCAAGGAGCTCTGCAGCAATCTTGCTAGAAGGGCTAGGACAATATTTGCAAGCCTCAGGGTGTGGGTACAGGTTCTCTGCCCGCTGGAGAAGTTCTGCTCCCAGCAGCTTGTCACTGTTCCCTTGCTAGAGGTTATCGCATCTCCAGATCAGCACTGGGCTTTGCTTCCAAATTCTTTCCAAGGAGAATGAGCCAGGTCAGCAAAGACTTTTCAACTGCCTCAGCTAACCTAACCCATTTTGAGCAAAATATATTAGGAAGCACTTAGATGTGCAGCTCAGCTGGCAGGTTGGAGCGGGCTTCAGCTTCTGGCAAAGAGGTGAGGCAGATCTCAGCAGGCACAGCTGTGATGGGAGAGGATGTGTCTACGCTGTTTTTTTGAACCCAGATTTTTAGGGTTCTGCAGATCAAGAAAGGTTGAAAACCACTGCTCTGACTTCTCTGTCTGCAGTAAGGCACGGAGAGCTCCTGAACAAGCCAACAGAGCAGTATCAGTACTTTATGTCCAAGGTCACAGCCAGGAGATTCTGTACTTTTCCAAATGATTATGTTGGCTCTGGTTCTTTCAGGCTGAAAATGGCTTGGCCAGAATTGGAAGGTTTCTGCTTGCAGAGTTCTGCAGAGTTCAGTGGAGGCTTGTCTGTGCCGGGAGGCTGAGGTGTGAGTTCACAGCACCTCAGCTGCTCCGTGCTGCCTGTCTGTACTTCTGCTGTGAGAAGGGGGAACTTCCAGACTTGTCTGAAAGCTGCTGAGGGGCTGCTGGGCCATTGTAAACCCATCAAATACAGCACTGACAAAACCTGCCAAACTTCATCCCTTTTCTGATGCATTTTATGTAACTTACATTCTTGGCTGCATCTGGCCCTGATTTTGGTGGGAGCTATACTCAGATCTGAACGTGGCTTGAGTAGCTGAAAAGACTAAAAGGCCCATAAGCTAAGACGCTTTGTCTTTTCGTTTTTTCGTTTCTTTTTTTTTTTTTCTTTTTTCTTTAAAAAGCAAACGGAAAGATTCAGAGCCGCGGACAAAGTGCCTCCTGAACAACGCTGAAATCACCCCTCACCACCCTAAAGACCCAGTGGAAATGAGACGCATCAACTTCCAAACTCCAGGTAACCGGCTGCAAACCAGCCTTTCTCACTGGGAAGGCAGGAGTGGAGCAACTGCCTTAGTCCCTTCCTGCCTGCGTGAAGGCTGCCAAGAAACCTCAAAGCCTTGTCTATGCTAAGCGAGACTGCTGAAAGAAACCTTTGCTGGGAAACCCCAAGGACCTTGCACAGGCTCTACCCAGCACTAGCAAGGCAGGAAAAAGGGCTTTCCTGGATACCCAGCTAAACTGGTGCATTCTGGGCTAAGTACACAGCTGCAAGTGCCGTGGCCATGCCAAGCTTGCCAGACCACCAGTGCTGCCGCGCAGTGCCGTGCCTCGCGCTGGGACATCCCCAGGGGTGGTGGAGATGAAGCGTGGCGGGCTGCCCAGCACGCAGTGCTCCAGCCACATGTGTAACTGGTGCTTTCTGCATACATGCCAAAACACTCGTGAGGAGCCAGGCCTGCCCCGTGGGTTGTGCGGAGAGAGAAAGGCAGCTGGTTGCTTCGCACAGACGAGGCAGCATCTCCTCGCTTAGAGCAGACGCCATCACTGCGAACAGCTGCTGAGCTAGCGTGTAACTGCACTTAACTCCTGGGCAGAGAAGCTCGATGCACCCTCCTCTCTGTACACGTGTGTCCCCATGTACATGCATGTCTAAGCTGCCTGCATGGCACCTCTGCAAGCCACCACTGACACAGCCCAGCACGGGCACGTCCTCACACAGACAGACACTTGGCGATGCTGAACAGTGCCTGTGCACTGGTACGCGCCTCTGCGGTCCTGGTGCTTGAGGATTTCGAAGGGAATTTATTGTGCTTTTTCGGGGCTGGCTGTTGTTTTCAGTTTGTTTGTATTTTTTTGCTGTTTTGTGCTTGTTAATAATGTTTCTGCAGCTCCTGTTTCCCCTTCCCATCCCAGTCCTGTCCTTAGCGTTGTCTGAGTTTTCTCAGGGTGAGGTTGGCAAGTCAGTAGGTACCCAGAGGGCAGGGATCTTTGGGGAAGCACAAAGGCATCAGAGCTGAGGGTTTAATATCAAAAAGCATCAGGAATAACCCGTTGGTATCAGCCCAAGCTTAGGAATGATTCAGTCTCAGCTGGGGGATGGAAGCAGGTTTAATCCAGTAGGCAGGGACTGAATGCAGAGCAGGTCAGCTGCAGTTAGGTCCCTAAATCGGCTCTTACTCAGTGGTGCTCTTGCAGGAGAGTCTGAAGGTGTTTGAGGTCTGTGGCAGGACAGCAGTCTGCTCTCTCTGAGCATGTGAGGGACTGAGCAGGGCACGCCTTGGAAAGCTTGAGAGACTCCTGCTGTCCCAACTGTTTCACCCTTTGTATAAGCAGCTTTTTTTGAGTGTCCCCAGCTGCAGCTCAGCAGCAGTTTGCATTTGTATGGGCTCGGTGTTAAATACAGGGTGCAAACAGGAGCTCCCTTTGGGAGCGTTCACATTGGCTTCTGGGTGCTCCAGGTGCTGATGTGAGACCCGAGAGAGAGAGAGCTACATTCCTCCGTGTGAAACCTATGCTGAGATAAAATAAAAAGTTGTGGCCGTCCAGCTTAGCCTGGGTGCTAAGAAGCAGCTGGGAGTGCTGTTTCCTGTGTTTCCCTTACTGGGTATTTCTCCCTGTCCCCACAGGACAGCGGAGTCAGCTACGGGCACTTCCGAGCTTCAGTTAACACGATCGATAGATGAGTGAGTCTCTCTTCCGTTGACCCTGCTGTTTTGGTCGTGCTGTACCTCTGAATTCTTGGTCTCAGAGGCCTGTAAAAGGTAGCTTAAGGCATGCAAACCTGCCGTTAAGGCTCTGCTAGGCAGAGGTCTGCAGATCTCAAAAGACTGCCCGGCTTTGTCCGGTCTAGCTTTAGAAAGATGCTGCCACCTTTTCTTTAAAAATTTATCTAGCCAAAGAGTTTATCTAACTAGTTTATTCAGCTATATAGTTTGTAAAGCAGTGAAAGGTTTTAAAGGCTTTGGGAGAGTTGGTGACCTGCCTCCCACAGAATTTTGCGAACAGCTGGGTGAAAATGGAAATGGGTAGAAAATCGGAGCCTGAAGTGTGTTGGTGGTGATGGAGAGACTGTGGTGCAATTTGCAGGGGGAGACTCCATAGGTGCTGTCTGAATTGAAGCCATTTGAATTAAATATATTGTGGCTTAGAAGGGAGCCTGTAGGCTCTTCTCCGGCCAGGTGACCCAGAGTCCAGCAAGCAGAGAGTCTCTATCGGGTCCCCAGCAGCAAAACGGAGGGGGGACATGGGAATGGGAGTGTGCGTGAGCATCTGTGCAGCTCGGAGAGGGGAAAGCATAGCACATCTTGGATATCCTGTCCTAGCCTAATCAGCACAAAAAATAACTTTATTTTCCTCTTTAGATTTATGTTGGCTTTTGTTTTTTTATTAGCATGAAATTTTTAAAAAAGTGTATATTTTATTTATTTTTTTTTACTGTTTTCTGCAGATTCTGGTCTGAGCAGCCCTCTCAGTGACCCTGAGTTTGACTTTGAAAGTTAGTTCCTGTGTGTTTTTGTTCCTGTTGGTTTCATTTTTCCCCCCATTATTATTTTTTTCTCTTCTGTCGCTTTCCTTTCCAATTCTGTTTCGTTCCTGTTACTATTTTTTTTTTCTGCCAAATTCGCTGTATTCCTGCGGTGTTTGCCCATCTCATCCCTTTTCTGTGCCATCTGTTTGTCTGAACTGCGCTTCCAGTTTTACAGTATCAACTAACAGGCCTTTTGCAAGACAAGGGTAGTAGCAGCAGAATAGAGCCCTGGTAGCAGCGTGGGACACTGCCCGTCCTTCGTGTCTCTTGTGCTGCCTGAGGAGAAAGACCTGGGTTTCAAGGCTTTCTTTTCTCCCCATTGTCAAAGATGTTTCATTCCGAAGCTTGGCTAAATGTCCCTTGTACTTCTTGACGGGCAGAAAGCGATCTTTTGTGCACCGGTGTGTGAGCGTTGTATGTGTGCGTGCCTGTGTTTTGTGCTCATTGCTTCGTAACGCGGGGAAAGAGAAAACCGGAGCTGCAGCTGACGATCCCCTCGCTCTTTGGAGAGAGCCGCACAGGCACCTTTTCATGTCAGGCGAGGAAAAGGGCCGTTTCCCATCTGTGGCAGGTGTCTGTTCCTTGGCATCAACTTGTTCCAGGAGCACAAAGACCAGAGGCCTCTCCATGGTCCTCCACACCCCCTGGGTTTCACGCAGAGTGCCATCCAGCCGCGGTGATTTTGCAAGGATAAATGGGCTCTGGCCCATGTAACAGATGTTAGGGTGACGTTTCTGGCGAGTTGGCTGGTGCACAGAGAATCAAGTCTTTTGTGATAAGATTAGAGAGATTCAAGTGATTGAAATGTTAGATGAGACTGCCTCTAAAAGACTTCATCCCCATTAGAAGCCAAGATCCCAGCTTTGCTGGGTGGGTTTTGGGTTTGATTTCTTTTTTTTTTTTTTTTATGCTGGGCAGGGAAGTAGATGTGAGGTTTTAGCTGACAAATGTGAAGAGTCACAGATGCTGCTTGCGCTCAGAGATGTGAGGGCTGGGACATTTTTCTGAATAGTTTAATGCAAACATTGGTCTCTGTGGTATTGAATACTCCTGTCAGTACTGTCCCAGTCCACCTACCGCCTCCCCTCAACCCCGTTATTTTAACAGAGGGGGTTTGTGGGGAGTTTTTTCAAGCCACACTGATCCCCGGCTGAACCTCAGCCCACGGCGGTGTTCCCTCTGCCACCCTTGCCACTGCAGGAGGTCTCCCTGGGTGGCAGCCCTGCAGGTAGCCAGGGGGCCACTGAGCAGAGGAACCTGCAAGCCATTTCCCTTCATGTCTAAATAAGAGATATTGAATTAAAGCAGACAAAAGAAGCTGCTGCAGCTGACCTGGCAGCGCCAGCTGGTACCACTGGGAAGTACCGATCCTGGCTCATTTAATCTCGGACTCCTCCTGGATCTTAACGGGAACCCCGATGCACTTGGCATTTTGACCAGGAAAGTGTTTATCGCTGCAGAGGTTTCCGGTCTTCTTTTATTATAAAGAGCCCTAGAAATCGATCCGACAAGGAGATTTCTGTCTTTGACAGCAGCAAAACAAGGCAAGTTCCCACATGTTCTCAGCCAGTGTCCATTTACAGCGGGGTGGAGGTGAGGGCAGGATGTTCCCCAGCAAAGAGACAGAGCTGGTTTTCAGGAGCTGGTCACGCCGAGGATTTTTCCTGGAGCTTTTATGAAGGAAACTTGTGAAATGCCTCAAAGGAGGATGTGACTCCTTGTTCCAGATTGGCACAGCGGGCCTTTCCCATGCAGCCCACTTGCTCAGAGGGATGACGTGTATTGCTCCATGACTTCTAAGCCAAAGAGAATCTGGGGTTTTTTTTCTTGCTTGTTATTATTACTGGGTTTTCGGATTGTTAATTTTTTCCTTTTAACTTGCGTGTTCATCATTTGGGATTTCATTTACAGCACCATGTTTCTAAGCACACTTCAGCAAATAATCTCTAGGTTTTTGCACAGAGTCAGCTGGTGGCAGCTGGGCCGAGAGCTGCCTGGCTGCCTCCCAGCCCAGGTGGGAAGAAGTCAGTGAGGGGGTGACCTGCAGAGATCTGGAGACAGCTTATTGAGTTGCCAGAAGTTGTTCTGAGTAGGGCTCAGCTTTGCTCTTACGCTACAGCTCAACGTATGTTCAGCCCTTACTTTCAGAGGCAGAAGGACAGACGCTGAGAAAAGTGTTAATATGGTTTGGTCTCTGACATCTCAGCCAGCGTGGCCCTCCCGTCCCGTGCGGGCAGAGAGAGGACCAGTTCCTCCAAACGCCCCCAGTCTGCATCCACTACTGTGGTACTGGGGTGGACAGCAGCCACCTTCCAGTCCAGGGTGGGAAGCAGAGGAGAAATCCTTCTCCAGGTGCAATGGGCTACAGGACAGCAAAGGATTAGCTAGGAGCTTCTCTTTGGTGAACTGGGAGAGACCTTCTGCCCTGATCCTCAGCAGAGTAGAACGGAGCCAGCACAGCCTCCAGAATACTTCGGGATTATTTTTGTGAGCTTTTTTGGTCTGTTCCCCCCTGCTTCTGTTTTCAGCCAGACTTCCTTGTGCTGAAAATAGATGGCTGGTTAGCTGAGGAGAAACCTGTTGGAGTGGTGATTCAAATCCCCTCTGTGGCAGACTCGTCCTGTCTCCAGGCCTGGGGGAGGCAGCATCTCTCTAGAAGTCACTGTAAAACTGAGGATGTCATGCTTGCTTTGCCATCTCTGTGCTGAGTTTTCAGAGTATCTGACCATGCTGCTGCCACCGCCGCTGCTTTGTCACACACCAACACCCACGGGGCTCGAAATTCTCCCTGGCTTCCATCTCTTCTCCACTCCTGTCCTTCTCATTGGGGGCACTGCCCAGGGCTTCTCAGCATGCTGCTGTCCTTGCCTGTCCGCTGTCATTCGTAGCGGGATCGGCTGGCAGACAGCATGGGAAGCCTTTGGAAAAACATGATCCAATGCAGATGAGCAAAGCACGGAGCGCTTTTCCACCTCGATACGTAGCATAGCTATTTGAGATGATAGGACGGGAAGGATCCTTGCTCCTTCCAGAGCTCCAGCTGCCCTCCTCGGAGCAGGATGTGCAAATCACGCTTCAGACTGAAAACTGAGTCTGCCTTCACTGCTCAGCCCTGTTTGTGGCTGAGATGTGTCCTCAGTCTGACCAGTCTGATGCAGCGTGGCCCCTCCACTACCAGTACATCGGAGAAGATCGAGTCTGTGCTCTGGCAGTTGTGTCTGCCTCCGTACGAGCACAACTAAGTGTTGGTGAGAATTGCAAGGGCAGTAGGTGACCAGGGTATGAGGCATTGGTCTCCCCAGCAAATTGCTTCCCATCCCCCAGACTGAGAAGAGGCAAGAGGATCTTTTGCCTCTCCATCACAAAAGGTAACGGCATCCCCAGCAGAGACTGCGACGGGGTCGGTACAGCCTGCCCCGCAGGTGGAAAAGGGAGGGCGAGGACAGAGCAGCGCTGGCCGTCTGCGGGCTGTGCTCTAGAAGGACCATTATCCACCGGCCACGAGCGGGAAGAGAAGCCATTTCCATACCTGGTTGCACTCTTGGAGTGGTGAAGGTTAGACTGCTGCATCCATGAGCTCACCAAGAAGCTTACAGAGCCAGTGTTGTGCAGAGGACAATTCCTGAAAAGCCTCCCCTGCTTCCCCCCATCTGCATTCCCTTCCCCTGCCCCACATCACCATGGTTGGCTGGATCCCTGCCCCTTCCCTTCTTTTGTGTTGGAGTTTGTTTATGATCATTGCGGGTGCTGTAACATTTGCTGCGTAGGTTCCTCTGGCAGCGTTTGCTCATTTTAAGTCCACTATTGGAATCGCTACCATGCATCTGCTCTTTGGATTTTCCTTTTTGTTTTGCTCTGATTTACACATTGAAAATGGGGCCATCACGGGAACACTCTCATTTTACTGGTTTGGTTTTTTTATTTCCTTGATTTTTATTTTTTACTTCCAAGGACACAATTTCGAGCCCTGAATTCTTCTCTTCTAACCTCCCTACTTTCATTGCAGATCTTACATTGTAATTTTTTTTCTTTTCTTGTTTCTTCTTTCTTATAAAATGTGCAACAGTTGTGAATTTTAGTTATTATTAAATGAGATTCTTTTCCTGCTGTCTTGTCTTTTAGGTATGCTCAGCCACCCACCAATCCCCGTTTCCGAGCTGGCTGAACACACAGAGCATCTCAAAGCTAATGATAACCTGAAATTGTCCCAAGAGTATGAGGTATGAGCAAGAGTGAGTGCTGTGCATGGGTTTGCAGAGCCAGGGAATAAGGAAATTCAGACAGGCCCTCATCCAAATCAACATAGCTTCATTTTAAGGATCTGGTTAGTTTAACTAAAGAACTTATTTATGTATTTAAAATTAAATACTTGCTCAGAGCTTTGCTAGGTTCATTTTCAGATCATAGAAAAGAAAGAGGCTTGGTTCACGAGCCATTCCTGTCCAAAGGGAGGGCATCTTGGGCAGGATCTGAGCTCCCTTCATGAAGGGGGATGCACTTCTGGAAGATGACTGTCCGTGGGGGTGCCTGTGTCTTGCTGCTGAACATGGAGAGGACCAAGCCAAGGAACGTGATGCCCACTTGTAGATCGCTGAAGTTAAGCGAGATGAACGGCAAGTCCTCCACAGCTGACACGATCAGCAGCCACAGAGCTTAAGCTGAGAAAACAGGATGATTTGTGCCTTTCTTGTCTTGTCTGGGGGTTTTGTGCTCTTTTTCCTCCTTCCTGCTAACGTTTGGTTACTCAGATGGGCTCCTGCAGACGACCAGCTGTGGCTGCTGGACTTGCATTTCAAATTGCTATCCCGACTGTAAAATTCCCACCTTGCTGGGGCTGACGGGTCGGGCCAGTCCCAAGGCAGACTGAGGCGGGGAAGGCAAAGAGCATTGGAGCCCCCACGTTACCGCTGCCGCTACATAGCATAGCATCCTTATCGCCAGACAGGGAAGGGCTGTGTGCTTGCACAAACCTGCTCCTGTCCACTCGCGGTATTGTGGCTGCATCAGCACTGGTTAAATCCCAGTGCGAACGCCCGGCGCTGCCAGGGCCATCGGTATGCAGGTTGCTTTCATTGCAGATTGAACATATGACTGAATTTTTTTGTTGTTGTTCAAAGACGTAAAATGCCCCAATATTTTTAGACTAATAACTAGTCTAGACTGCCTAGTTCTGTTTGCAGGCAGAGCGCGAGGGGATATTCTCTGAACAAAGGACTGGTTCTGCTCTCTCCCCGGTCTGGCTTGCAAACATCAGCATGCCTGAAGCAGCTCTGTACTCCCAGCTCCGCACCCGCGGAGGGGGGGCTGCGCGTTGGAGAAGGCCCATTTGCTCCGCTGGGGTCTTTCACCCCACATTGGGGCGCAGGGGGAGCAGCAGCCTGTTAATATGCTCTATCCAGATTTCAAAGACTGATTTGCATAATGCAATATCCCAAGTGCCCTGGCTTCATTCCAGCACAACCTCCTCTAGTGGGAGAGCCAGAGCTAAACAAACATCGCTAATGAAATGAATGCAAGGCGAGATTAGAGGGATAGAGAGCAAACAGACACATTACAACAGTATAAATACCCATTAGTTAGAAACGCTCCGCAGCGAGAGCGCAAGAGGATGAGGACGGTGGTGTCGGGTGGTTTTGTACCAGCATTGCCACAACTACCGGAGCAGAGCTGTGCCTGGGGGGCTCCGGGGTCCGCACAGGCAGGGGAGGGCAGCCGGAGCGGGTGCCTGGCAAAGGCAGACCCCTGCCCGCTCAAAGGGACGAGCCCAGGCAGGCCTGTGCGGGACCCTGTCCCCACCGGCCAGCAGTGGCAGGCAGGGAGAGGGAGAGCGAACAGCAGGAAACAACTCGGCACGCTCCTGCCAAGCCTCCAATTGAGGCAAACCCCTAGGGCTCTGCAAAATGATGAAGGAATTAAGCCCTTGTTTTATTTAATTCTCTGGCTGAGGATTTAGAGGTAAACGTAATTAACCTAATTTCCATATCTGGGACAGCTGGACTTAAGGAAAAAAAAAGCAACCACCAAACCTGGCATAAATTACCAGGACAGGCAGAGAGGATTTTTCTCTCCAGCGCATTTCATTGTTTACTCCTTCATCCCTTCTAGGAAAAAGCCGTGTTGATTCAGTTTCTTAGGGCCAGGGCCCTTACCCCTTCTCTCTGCGGGGAGGTGCACTCCTCCTGCCCTGCTGAGCCTGCCCCTGCCAGATTCCCGTGGTGCTTTCTCCCTGCTTCGCACCTGGGAGACCTTCGGCACTGACTTTCCATGGTCCCGAGTCACGCTGTCTCTGCCCTTCATGGAGCAGCCCGGTCCCCTCCTGCTGCCTGTGCCAGCAAGGTGTTCCCCTGATGTTTCATGTCCTGCTTGCACACATGGTTATAAACCTTGTCCTAGCTTAAATATCTTCTTCTCTAGGTATTAGTACTCGCCAAGACACTGGTATATTTATGCCCACTTAATCGTTGTTTAGTTTAACCATGCACAGGTTTAGCCTCTTCATCATTTCATAAATACATCCTGATGTGATTGTTCCTGTTGTTCTCTCCCAATTGCCGGCCATTTATCAGTGTCAGTAACGCAGGGCTGTAACTAATCTAGTGCAGCCTCAGCAGAACTACGATCCAAGGCCTCTGTATTGCAGCCTGAAATTGCACCGATGCTTTTGCCACTGGGTTGCACTGCATCGTGCCAGAGGGGGAATTGTCTCAGGTATTGCTCTGGGTGCGCTTGGGGCCAAGGGAGATGGGACGTGAACGCGCTGTGCCACCGGGCTGGGGCTTTTCCACAGCAAAGATTGGTTCTTGAGGGCAGCAGATGGTGAATGCTGCGTTCCTCAGCTAGATCTTCAGAGCCACGATCTGTCCCACGTGGAACATGGTATTCAGAGCTTGATTTGCTGCTTTTCTCATCTCTGACTCTTCCGTTTTCTTTCCCAATTCCCCCAGTCCATTGACCCTGGCCAGCAGTTCACCTGGGAGCACTCCAACCTTGAAGTGAACAAGCCCAAAAACCGTTACGCGAACGTGATTGCCTACGACCACTCGCGTGTCATCCTGCTGCCCATTGAAGGTACAGTAGCATCTCTACTCCTACGTGTTAGTGCGAGGTTGAAGTTGCTGCCGGGAAACATATTGCATGTGCTCTTCTCCCTTCCCTGTTACCCTCTATTTATATTCTTCTCTTAGCATCTCCCTGGGAGTTGAGCAAGCAGGAGATAGCTCCGTAAACCACACATTTGTTAAATTCTGATGACTGACATATTCCCTGGAGCTGCAATCTCTCATTTCAAGGGCTGGTTTATCAAGAACCTGTCTTCCCTTTACTTGGAGATCTCTGCTCAACATGTTGCTGACTAACAGGAAGAATTCAGACCACATAATGCTTTAGAGGGCGGGAATGGGGCAGCGGGTGGCAATGAATGAGGAGTGTATCTGTATGGCGGATGAATGAGAAGTAAGCACAGGACTAATTGTACAAATGTGAGTGTCAGCGGCAGAGCGAAGATGTGGCTGCTGAGTTGTACAGACGTAAAGATTACTTGATGTGCGGCTCTTGCTGCAGACCTGGCCCCTAAAAGGCTAAGAATAAGAAGTGGTTAGTGTTAGCCTGGTAGGTCTTAAATTGTTTCCCGAGCTTCTTACATGAGTGATGGTGCAGTCAGAAAACTTACGTTAAATTTCACAACTTTTGGCTCTTGACAAGAGTTGCTCTGGTGCACGCTAGGATAAGAGGGGCTTTTGGTGGAGAGCAGATGCAGTTTAAGAGGGCATCTGCTTTGGCTGCTGCTGCCGAGATAATAGGAGAGTTCCGTCGTCTCAGGTTGTGTGTGGCTGTGCTGTACAGATAAAGCATTTAAGGCCAGTCTTGCGTTGCCAAGAGCTGATCATCTGAGCAGAGAGGATATGGGATGTCCTAATAACCCCCTGGTGAATGTAAAGGTTAATTCAGAAGCCTTTGTGACAAGGGAATTGCGAGAATAATCTCCCTCTGCTGAGGTAAATCTGAGGGGTGTGGGGAAGTGGAAGAACTGTTCCTGGGGTAACAGCAGATCATGGTGATTTGCCAAAAAGCCGCACAAATCTGGATTGGTCTTGTCTGCCATTAGAGGATTTTCAGCATTTCTCATTGTGAAGACGACTGTGTTCTGGCTTGTTTTTCTTCTGAGATTAATATTGTATGAGCCAAAGTCTTCTGAAAGTTGCCTTGTCATTCAAGGGAAAAAGAGAAGAACACAAGTGTAGGAATGAAGGACGCTTTGGGTCTCGGCTCTTAGGAAAGCAGAAGCACGGGGCTGGACGCAGGCAGCAGTCGTAACTCTGCCCAGGTCACATTGTGAGGGACCGATGGTGCAAGTATGATGGGCCAAGGTTTAATTTTCAAGCATCTGAGAGGTTCTGACATGTCTTGGCTGGGGTGTTCCTTCCTACCAGGCTGTATTTTATGCTGAGGGCTAGAAGGTGAAAGGAGTTGGCAGAATTAGTTGTTGCTTTCTCTTTGTTTTAAATCTGGATTTGTCAAGGCTACAGATTGTCACCGTCTGCTTGGTCAGGAAGAAGTAGTGATTTTAATTCCGTGACTTCTCTGTAACTGGGCCTGTCACGCACCGAAACATTGCAGGAGCTCATGGCCACCATTTTAAATTACAGAGTGGACCCGAGGGGGCTGGAGAGGAGATTAATTCCAGAAGCTCAGCCTTGATCACGTTCCTGCTGCTGCTGCTGCTGCTGCATAGCCACCTTCCCTCCTGAAACCT
The DNA here is from genome assembly GCA_013400875.1 of Anhinga rufa. Lineage (NCBI taxonomy): Eukaryota > Metazoa > Chordata > Aves > Suliformes > Anhingidae > Anhinga > Anhinga rufa. The sequence goes on from VZTV01014153.1 coordinate 58,670, forward strand.
CAGATTGGGAAGGAATGGGGGCAGGGAACTCTCCAGAAATTTAATCAAAAGCCATTTCTACCAGCAGCTGAAATTACCAAGTACCCTTGAGGACTGGCAGGCAATTCAGCGTGGATTGCACCTCGCCAACAGAAGCAGCAAAGTCTATTGCTACAGCAGGATGAGGACGAGCAACCCAATTTCATATTGGTACTGCTCCCCACCCTTGGCTCCCCCTCGAGACAGGAGTTAAGCGTTCTGTACCAAGTTAATCATAGGTTAGCAGAAACCTGCCAACCTTGCCAGCCGCTCTGCTGTAATTAGGAATGGGCCAAATTGCCAAAGAGTGCCGATCCTCCATGCCAATCTCAGAGGCTCTAAAGCTGAACCTGAACGTCAGCGCTTGCCAGTGACCATTTTAACTTCAGAGCAGTTTTCTCCTGCCATGTCCCAATCACCCTCTTCACTCTGGCAGTACCTCCTGCCACTCATATCAAGCCCCTCAGCTGTAACGCAATAGCCTGTAACTCATGTGAGCAGAAAAAAAAAAAAAACAACCCACTCCTAAAAATGACGGCGGACAATTTAAAGCAAGTCAAAGCCTGTAATTTCAAAGCCTTTACTGGCTGAGTCAAGCCTGGTTTTATTCCTTACTTTGTCCAGCTGTAGCTCTCTGCCTGGAATTAGACTATGGACTGCGCAGTGCATCAACCCCGTGCGTTTGCTGCCCAGCCTCTGGGCGTTCTGGGACAAGGGCTTGGGTTTGTCCTGTTTGAGACAGCGAAGCAAGAGCCCTAGGCCAGGACTTTTTCCACCTATTGGCAACACCAGTAAGAAGACCATGGCTTCAGGCTTGATATTCGGTCTCTTTAATATCTTTTGCAAGAAGTAATTTGTCTCCCTGCAGTGCAGACCATCAAGGCGGGAGCTTTAGCTGGGAAGAACTTGCAAAGAGCCTGTTATTTCCAGCTGTGATTCTAACCCACCAAGCCATGAAGGCTCTGGTGTTTTGCAGGGGAATTCTCTCTAACAACATTCCTGCAAAGATCTCCTCATGCTTCAAACTATAAAAGTCCTGCACAGCCCACTAACTTGCTTTTGGTGATTTAATACAGGAATTGTGGGCAGCGATTACATCAACGCCAACTACATTGATGGCTACCGGAAGCAGAATGCCTACATTGCCACGCAGGGACCTCTGCCAGAGACCTTTGGAGACTTCTGGAGGATGGTGTGGGAGCAGCGTTCAGCTACTATTGTTATGATGACTAAGCTGGAGGAGAAATCACGGGTAAGATGCATGAGAGGGATGACTAGTTAGTCATAATCCTGGGGGATTGGAGGGTAGAGTTGGGGAACAGCAAATCCCTTTGATCTGCAGCCCACATTTATGTCAGTGGGGGATTTCTGCCTGCTTTGCCAGCACCCTGAAAGTTCAGTGATTCATTGCTTTAAAAAAAACCCAAACCATTCACCCTGGAAAGCGGCAGCCTCCTTTGCAACTCCAAGAGGAGAGGACACTCAATCCCATTGCATGCTTTGTAGGTCTGTCTCAGAGTTAATCATGTGGCAAGTTTCACATTCAGCTCTCTTGTTTAACAAGCCCCAGTACATTCACTCTAATCTTCAGGATCATTCCAGTCTATTGTCTACATGATTGATGTGGTGCATCAAAGCCTGTGCTTAGTCAGTAGGAGCTTTTCACGCCGGGTCTGTCCCTGTCCTCATGCTCTGGAAAGACGTTTCTTGCACCTTCCCTCCCCTTTGCAACCTGGCCAGCTTCACCTGCAACAACGTCAGGGCAGCTCTGGAATGAGCTTCTCCTGCAGCGTAGGGTTTGTTCCAGCACTGAGCAATGCCTCCCGTCTTCCAGATAAAGTGTGACCAGTACTGGCCAGGCCGAGGTACAGACACCTATGGAATGATTCAAGTGACGTTACTGGATACCATTGAATTGGCCACATTCTGCGTTCGAACGTTCTCCCTTCATAAGGTAAGCTTTCTCCTGTTTTTTTCCCCAGTGATGGACTATGGCACGCTCTCCGTGCACAGCACAGGCCGGGTACGGCAGTGTGCTGGTACCTCACGTTACACTTGGTGCTCTTTTGTCTTTGCAGAATGGCTCCAGTGAGAAGCGGGAGGTCCGTCAGTTCCAGTTCACAGCGTGGCCTGACCACGGTGTACCCGAGTACCCCACCCCATTCCTGGCTTTTCTGAGGCGGGTGAAAACCTGCAACCCCCCTGATGCTGGTCCCATTGTGGTGCACTGCAGGTACTGATTTCCTTCGCCTAACTCTTGCATGGGGCCATCTGCCAGCAAGGCAGAAGTTCAGAAGGATGTTCATTTGCACCTGGGAGACGTGTACAGTCTCCTAGCGAGTACCCCGCAGGCGAGAGCTGTCCTGCAAAGTGGATTCTCAGCCAGCATCTGAGGAGGATGCTTGCACTTTCATTGAGCGCAAAATTTCCTGAGATGAGTCGTTTAGTTTGCACCAAATCATTCAGACCTTGTTAGCAACGGGAAGCACCCTGTGCTGCCCTGGTGGCTGGTTCTGTGTGTAGGGGTTGTTTCTTGTCACAGCGGGAAAGGAGGAGGAATGAGTGTGACCTAGGAAGGCGCTTGGTGCTGCTGCATCAGGTGTTTGGGAGGCAGAGTTGCCTCAGCTGTCAAAGGGAGAGCTGACAGTGATTGAAAGAGGGGGTTTTTGAGTGCTGCAGCCATTCTGATATCGACAACCTGAAGGCCCCTATGGGCAGGTAGCGTTCCCTAATTCAATTTACAACCCAGCTGGCTTGCAGCCTCAACTTAGATAAATCCCTGTGTTCCTCAGGAGGGTGTGGAGGAGCCTGCAGGTCCCTCGGCACTGAGGAAAGACATCTGAATTTTACAGGCTGCTGGGGGAAGTTAATCCTGCCTCTCCTAGAGGATGCCATTTAAACAGTCTTTGTAAGTGGGCAACTTATCACTAACCTTGCAGATGGCAATTATCATGCACCTCAGAAAATGAATAGAGATTGCTGTCAGCTCACAACGTGCAGGAACCGGCTCCCAAATCAGCTGCTAAATTCGTGCCAAAGCTCTGGTCACCTGCTTGGTTCAGGTGTTAGGCAGTCTAATTAAAAGAGATCAAGGGGGCTTTGTGAAAAAAGGGACTGCACTGGAATAGTAAAAGGAAACCCTTTATTAGCAGTGGCAAATGCAGAGACCCACAGACCCCTGCTGATTCACAAATGCCATTACAGGCAAGTGTGGTGTTACCTTGATGCACAAAAACATTTAGGAAAAGAGGTGACGCATGTTACTTACTACAACATCAGTAGTTTCTCAGCTGCTGAAAGATCTGAGTGATTAAACATGCTTTTTAAGCCCTTAGGTTGTGCCAGCCTTTTGTTCAAGCGTAGAGCCCCCTACCTAGAATTGTCATAATATTGTCTCTGCCAGGAGAGGTCTTGTCCTGGGGATACACAGACACAGAAAACACAGAATCGTATAGGTTGGAAAAGACCTTTAAGATCATAAGAGTCCAACCGTAAACCTGACCCTGTCAGTCCACCACTAAACCACATCCCTAAGCACCACATCCACATGTCTTTTAAATACCTCCAGGGATGGTGATTCAGCCACTTCCCTGGGCAGCCTGTTCCAATCCCTGACAACCCTTTCAGTGAAGTAATATTTCCTAATATCCAATCTAAACCTCCCCTGGCACAGCTTGAGGCCATTTCCTCTCTTCATATCGCTCATTACTTGGGAGAAGAGACCCGCACCTCACCACAGCCTCCTCTCAGGCAGCTGCAGAGAGCGATGAGGGCTCCCCTCAGCCTCCTCTTCTCCAGGCTGAGCCCCCCCAGCTCCCTCAGCCGCCCCCCAGCA
>VZTV01014154.1:2468-46361 GCA_013400875.1 Anhinga rufa
CCCCCCCCCCCCAAAGTTGGAACACAAACACTATTAGCTTATTACTGTAGGTCAGAGATAATTTTTTATCCTTCCATGGCAAATACATGGGTTATCAATTAAGTTAATAACTCAAATCAATCAAGATTTTGATGTCTAGCTTCAGCTGTTCCTGAGACTCTCCACAACAGAAGAATACATATTGCAAAACATGAAACAGTCAAGACAATAGTTGTCCAGCTTCCAAAAAGGAAAGTGCAGAAGTGTCTGTGCTTGAGTTGGGTCTAGGGATCTGAACCTGGACCCTCCAGGATGGTGACAAACTTCTCATTCACTTCTTCTCTGAGTAAAGCAAAAGAAGACCCCCTACCAGGCTGAGTACTCATATACTAAACTATTTCACAGACTCACATAAGTTTAGGGAGTCTTTAGTGTGCATTTCACTTGGGGACAACCAGCACAAGGGTTGTGCTCCACTAGGATGCCCGTGTCCCTTTGCAGTGGGACAAGCTATAATCACTTTAATGGACTCCAACATACATGATTTAGTACCAACACACAATTAACAATAAGAGAACAAAACCCTGAAACATCCCACAGACCATATGTGCTGGTGGGGTTTCTGCACCAGTACCCTGGAAATGTTACTGCTGAAAGAGGAGAAGTGAGAGGTGGAGTTGTGTTCCAGTCTAAGACCTCCTGAGTCCAACACTGGACTTAAGTGCTGTGCCATATGCTACCAGTCTATCCATGTGTAGGGAATTCAGTTACCATGAATATGCAACAGAAAATGTCCTTGAGCCACACTCTGAGCAGCACCAGCAGTAGCACTCCTGGAGAAATGGCTGGCTGCATGGAGCAAGGTCCTCTTCTTCCTCTCCTTTGCTTGTTGTCAGTAAAAAAAGCTAAGAATCACATAGGTGATAAAGAAGGGCATGTCCACACTGCTAAGTGTCTTAAGTATTCACAGAATCACAGAATCACAGGTTGGAAGGGACCTCAGGGATCATCCAGTCCAACCTTTCTAGGAAGAGCACAGTCTAGACAAGATGGCCCAGCACCCTGTCCAGGCGACTCTTGAAGGTGTCCAACGTGGCCAAGTCAACCACTTCCCTGGGGAGATTATTCCAATGATGACTGTCCTCACTGTGAAAAATTTCCCTCTGGTGTCCAATCGGAATCTCCCCAAGAGCAACTTGTGCCCATTCCCCCTTGTCCTCTCCATGTGACTCCGTGTAAAAAGGGAGTCTCCATCTTCTTTGTAGCTGCCCCTTAAGTACTGGTACCCGGTGATGAGATCCCCTCTGCGCCTCCTTTTCTCGGGGCTGAACAAGCCCAGCTCTCCCAGCCTATCCTCATATGGCAGGCTTCCCAGTCCTCCGATCATCTTGGTGGCCCTTCTCTGGACCCCTTCCAGCCTGTCCGCATCCTTTTTGTACAGCGGGGACCAGAGCTGTACACAGCACTCCAGGTGTGGCCTGACAAGCGCTGAGCAGAGCGGGATAATGACTTCTTTCTCTCTGCTGGCGATGCCCTCTTTGATGCAACCCAGCATCCCGTTGGCCTTCTTGGCCGCAGCAGCACGCTGTTCGCTCACGTTGAGCTTTCTGCCCACCAGGACCCCCAGGTCCCTTCCCACAGAGCTGCTCTCCAGCCAGGTGGATCCCAGTCTGTGCTGCACTCCCGGATTATGTTTTCCCAGGTGCATGACCTTACACTTGTCCTTGTTGAACTTCATAAGGTTCTTGCTGGCCCACTCCTCCAGCCTGTCCAGATCTCCCTGCAGAGCAGCTCTCCCTTCTGGAGTGTCTACTTCCCCGTTCAACTTGGTGTCATCAGCAAACTTCATCAGGCTACACCTGATGCCGGTATCCAGATCACTTATAAAGATGTTAATCACTCTCTGGAGAAACTTACCTCTCTCAGTTGATATTAGTAAGAACTTGGGCTAACTTCTGGAGATGTGAAGCTCGTTTAAATTAAATGTCTGTTGTAGACTAAAATGAGTGATGTAATACTCCTTTTTAAGAACCGCACAGGACTGTGAAAGGTATTGCATAATCAGAGTGGAAATGGCAAGAGGAAAGCAATACAAATTAGCAGGGAGATGGTCTCCTCGATGACAACTGGTAAAGAGAGGTTCACTGATAGACCAAGAAATGTCTTTATGCGTGTAGGAACAGGAAGGATGGAAGCCAGGGTCAGTTTGCTGAATTACGGTCAACACAATGCAAATGTTTGAACCATTGCTCTGAAAACCTGCTAGAACCTGAAGATTTGTCAGATCCTTTAAGGAGTTGCAAGTGCAAGGTCAGAGAATAGTGGCATTTTCATCTGGAGATTATGGAGGGCAAGGTGCTTAATAGACAGAAACTGCAGGACCATTGGACATTCTGCCTAATTCATTCACAAATGCAGGTTTTTTGGGTTATCAAAGTCTTCTACCACCAAAGGGTTATATGGATTCATTAAACTTTTGGAGAGTTACAGACTGGGGGTATGAAAGAACTGTAAAATATATTACTTATTTATCATTTTTCCTACTTGTGAGTAATTCAGGCCACTTATCTCCAATCACATTTCTACCGACTACTTGCGTTATCTGTGATGGGGATGTCTCAAGCCATTAGTGACTAACACTCTGAATAACTAGGCTCTGAAAGTCTAACTGCAGGATTTATTATTATTATTATTAGCAATTTCCCATTCTGTTGTATTAATTCCATTTGGTATTGGTCTGTTTTCTTGGAGAACAATGATCATTCATATAAAATAATTTCTGTGCAAAATGCTTTTTATCATGTGATTTAACAGACCATAAAACATCTTACGTTGTTTTTTAGATTTTCAACCCAGTGTCAATATTAAGATGACATTAATGCCTTCCTTGCAACACCCCTAAATACTTATCTGTAGCCACTGTATTATTCTTCTCCTTTCCATTAGTTTTCAGCTGGCCTTTGTGTTCTTTCTTCATCTTCCTCCTGTTGTGCATAAAAAATCTTGTACTAGAGGTTTCAATGATGGCTTTCTTTTACCTAAAATGCTAGTCTTGGACATACCCTAGAGGTCACACCTCTAGAAAAGAAACCCTACTGCCTTCAAGAGAAAATCCTGGCTCCACCTTGCCCTGCGTAAATATTCTGGTTTCCCTTGTCAACTTTCCTGCCCCGACAGTCATGTTGAATATTGTCCAGCCAGGACCCACAGGGCCCTCTGCAGTCCTTTGCATTTCACTTAGAAACAGCTCGATTTCACTGCAGAAGGTGTCTGCAGTCCATCTGAGCGGGTGAAGCTTCACTTGACAGGGATTTCGGGCTGGTAGGACCAGTTCCAGTGCTGGTGGAGTGGACAGTATGGTGCCACCCTCAGCACCTGCGCACAGCATCACATGGGACTGGTGACAAGGGGAGCAGGGGATTCCTGCTCAGGGAACATATGCTGCTGTGGGATTGTCTTGCAGCTGTAAATGTGGGCAGTGCTACAATTATTGTAGTCCTTTTTACTCTAAGGCTCATTCAAAGATTATGATGTCTCCACGCCTCTACACAAGACCCTCTAGACAGTGCTTTATTATGCCTATGTAACACACCTACACAGCTCTGCCGAGTCAAATTGCCTTAATGAAGCATCCTAGAGTCTTCCCTCCGAGCTATCAGCAAGCAGGATTTTGCTGATACACAGGGCCAAGGCACGAGGACAGGCACTGCCCGGCAATGGTCCGTGTTGTTGAACTGTTGACACGGACCATGAAACTGCTTTTGTCCAGTTCAGCCAGTGCTCCCCCAGCAGCGCTTGTTCATCATTCAGGGACTAGCCCAGACTGGGGACCATGCCCAATAGGTGTCATAGATGAAGCCACCACAGCTGAGCTGTGCCTCTTGCCTCAGGGCCAGCAGGGAGCCCCAAATCTGGTTTATTTGCTAGTATAGACAAAGCCTGTGGGTCTGCTCCTCCCTTGTCAGAAAAAAAGGATGTTTTTAGCCTGTCCTGCTAGCTCGTAAAGTCTAGCTTATATGGATTTGCTCTGCATCATAGGACACGTGGACCCCAATGTTTGTGAATATAACAAATAATACCAATAAAAAGCTGTGCAGTGTTGTACAACAGCCTTAAAATGTGACTACCACATAGCCACTGTCTTTGGACAAAAGGCAGTTGAGTCCCTTCCAGTTCTGGTTTGGACAAATTGCCCCAAGGGAAAGAGGTCAAGTGGTCTTCTGTCACCCCGACCAAGGGGTCCTGTCTCTGGCTCAGCCCTCTTCCATGTGGTCCACACTGCCCTGCTCAGCATGTCCACAAGCCAAAAACCACCCCTCCCAGTGTGAGAGAGCAAGAAGGAAACTATGACACCAAAGAGTTAGGAGAAAAGCTCCTGCAGGAGATGCTGAGACTGGGGATAGAACCAATATTTTTGATGGAATCTCATGCCAACAAGCTCACTCATTCTTCAGACCTCTTGTCTTGTCTTGCCTTCCCATCCTATCCTATCCTATCCTATCCTATCCTATCCTATCCTATCCTATCCTATCCTATCCTATCCTATATCCTATCTCACCCTTTCCCTTCTGACTAATTGTAAAGGAGGTGAAGATCAGATTTTCTCCGTGGCTCCGTGGTTTAATTTTAAAAATGACCACTCGCATTTGCCATTCACCTCACAAACCATTGACTTTCCGTTGCCTTCCACATTCCCTGCACTCCAGTAAACTCTGCTCATTTATCTGCAACTTGCTAAAAAACCATTTTTTCCCCACAACAAAATACTGTTGTCAAAAACTTCAAATCATCTCATCCATCAAGTGCCATGTGAGTGTGTGTGTGTGTGCGTGTGCATGTGTGGGAGGGGTAAGCATGCGATATGTACAGCTGACAGATTCATTCTCTCACAGCGGTAGCTCCAAGGTTAGCTGGACTCTTTGGGGTTTATCAGGCCCAATATTAAGCACACGCACAAAACAGAGACTCCCACAGGGCTTATACACCTTTTTTTTTTTTTTTTCCTCTTTTTTAATTTTGGGAACTAAATTAAAGGCGTGGTAAAAATACTTTGGTAGCTGTTAAAAGTCCATTTCACCAGAGCCCATGCCCTGAAGCAAGCTTGAAACCCTCTGCCTGGGATTTGCAAAGGAAATGGCTTCCTTCTGACAGCCCTGTCCATGCCCCAGTACCTCCTTCTCAGCCCATTTATTACATAAATTTATTTTTCCCCACAAAGGAAGCTTGCAACAACTGGGATTTTTTGCTTTCCTGTTGTTGTTCGTTCTGCAAGCCTCTGCTTCAGCTGAGAGCTAAATCTTTGCCTTTTTGAGCCAGGGGTTTTGCATACAAAGGTCTAAATGTTGTGCCTCTATTTTAGGAGATGAATCTGTTGGTGAGAGTAGGGGACACACATTTTTGAGGCTGTCCTGCCTCAAAAGCCAAGAGTTTAAACCAGATTTCATACCTGGAGCTGCCACCGGTTTGCCAGGCTGCTTTAGCAAAGCTGCTTCACCTCCTGGCATCTCCAGTTCCTACCCTGGGATGCTGACGCTCCGCTATGGCAGGCAGATGCAGGGATATGCTGATGAAGGCTTGAGGGGACTGGGAGCCAGCACAACCCTGAGCACAGTGCTCTCATGTGGGCTACTGAGGCAGATTTAGCATCTTGCATTGCTTTGTCCCATCTGTGCCTACAGCTGGGGTCTGAAGGAGCTGGAAGATACCTCCCCACAGAGCTGTGTCTCTTCTTGGAAGAAGTAGAAGCAGAGAACAGTGGTTGTGGCGACTGCAGAGGTTAACCACTGCAAATCTTGCTCAACTGTGCTGTCCTGCTTGCTAGGGGCAGAGCACTTAAAAGGACAAAATGCAGCACAATGGTACGTATGTACCTGCAAGAAGTCAAATCCTTAGCCTTACGAGTGGCACATCTCAAAAATTAGGAGATGCCCAAATTACCTTTGTCCTGGCACCCTTTGCCCTGACTCCTCCAGCAGAGACCATTGTCATTCAACATTTCACTCTGTGACCTCTTATCATGCTAATAAAATGGGAGTGGTTGATTGCTAGGAAAGATGGGTGCTTCAGGTGGGTTTCAGGGAAGAGTCAGGTAATTGCTAAACTCATTTAATGGCATGCCTACACAGGCTGAACATCTCAACTGACTTTTAGTGTCATTTTGAGCAATTTGTGGAGTGCAGTTTGCTCCTTCAAGGCACTATGCCCTTTTTATAGGATGTAATTCCATAATTAACACTGAGGTCAAGAGGCTGTAGCCAGCCATCAGCAGAATCTAAGTGGAAGTAGGTTGGGCTGGAGGCAGGCATTTGAATTTCCAGGGCTGAACTCACAAGCTACGAGCACTAGTTGGTAAATAAGCTTAGAGGGTGGGTGAGCATCCTAGATGCTCATAAAAGGAAGGGTAGAGTTTACTGGCATCTTTCTCGACTCATCTATAGCATGACCTGCTGACCGTTTTTCCATAACTTGCAGCCATACCTGATGTTTACAAGGATACCTCCAGCATGAGGTAGACTCCCATAATAACCCACACTTCCTTAGCATCCTCATTGACAAGCTAAGGAAGTGTGGGTTGGATGAGTGGGCAGTGAGGTAGATGGAGAACTGGCTCAACAACAGGACCCAGAGAGTTGTCATCAATGGGGCAGAGTCTGGCTGGAGGCCAGTGACCAGTGGAGTCCCCCAGGGGTCTGTACTGGGTCCTGTCCTGTTCAACACATCCATCAGTGACCTGGATGAAGGGATGGAGGGTAGCCTCAGCAAGTTCGCCGATGGCACCGAGCTGGGAGGAGCGGCTGATACGCCAGAAGGCTGTGCTGCCATCCAGCGAGCCCTGGGCAGGCTGGAGAGCTGGGCCGAGGGGAACCTCATGGGATTCACCAGGAGCAAGGGCAAGGTGCTGCCCCTGGGGAGGAACAGCCCCCGGCACCAGCACAGGCTGGGGCTGCCCTGCTGGGAAGCGGCTCTGCTGAGAAGGCCCTGGCAGTGCTGGTGGGCAGCCAGTGCCCCTGAGCCAGCGCTGGGCCCTCGGGGCCAAGGAGGGCAGCGGTGTCCTGGGCTGCATGGACAGGAGTGTGGGCAGCAGGGCGAGGGAGGCCATCCTGCCCCTCTGCTCTGCCCTGGGGAGGCCGCAGCTGGGGTGCTGTGTCCAGTGCTGGGCCCCCAGTGCCAGAAGGACAGGGAGCTGCTGGAGCAAGGCCAGCGCAGAGCCACAAGGATGCTCAGGGGATGGAGCATCTCCCTGGGGAGGAAAGGCTGAGAGACCTGGGCTTGTTCAGCCTGGAGAAGAGAAGGCTGAGGGGGATCTCCTCAGGGCTTATCAGTGTCTGAAGGGCGGGTGTCAGGAGGGTGGGACTGGGCTCTTCTCAGCGGTGCCCGACGACAGGACAAGGGGCACCGGGCACAAGCTGGAACCCGGGAAGTTCCACTGAAATCTGAGGCAAAACCCCTTTGCTGTGCGGGTGCCAGAGCAGCGGCCCAGGCTGCCCAGAGAGGCTGTGGAGTCTCCTTCCCTGGAGCCATTCCCACCCCGCCTGGACGCGGTCCTGTGCCCCTGCTCTGGGGGTGCTGCTCACGCAGGGGCTGGACGGGGGGAGCTCCGGAGGTCCCTTCCAACCCCTGCCGTTCTGTGATTCTGTAATAAGGCAGAGAAAAAGTGATGTGAGAGACATTATCAGTTTCACTTTCTCATTTCTGAGTAATTATTTGGCCATGCTTCACTGAGATGAAAAGCTATATTTTTATTTTTCTTTAGTATATATTTATTATTAGCCCTTATCACTTTTTGGAAATGGGCACAAATGGGCTGTGTCTCTGTGGAATGACCTTTTCACTAGAAGCATTGGCCAACTCAGTTCCATTTTCCTTGTTAAAATATAATTCTTCATCTAAGCTCTTTTCAAAACTGCAAGTCTCCCCCTCCCAGTCTATTTGTTTAAATCATAATAATTCATTTGGAAGAGGAAATGTAGGCCGTTATTTAATTTTGTAATCATATCATTCTAAATAATGAGTAGGTTGGGATATTTTTTTGGTTCTCATTTCCTCACACTATTTACTTTGAGCTGGCCAGGCCTGGAGAATTTCAGCCAAAAGGTGATGAAAAAATGAAAGCGGAAATGTAATACTGAAATGTTTAAATAACGTCAACTGTAGCTGTCACCAGAAGGCAGCCCTGTTCTTGTTCACTATGGAAAGAGTGAAGAGGGGGGTGCTGCCAAAGAACCTGACTGTATTTTTATGGGGTAATAGAGGCATTTATAAGAACTTCTGACTATATGGAAGTTTCATCAGTTTAGTTTTGGAGAAGTAATGGCTTGTGATGCAATAATGAAATCTTGTGAAAGGGAATGATTTTGCCTGGGAAATGTGTTTATATTTTCACCTGTTCCTGCTGCAAATATATAAGTAAGTGGGAAGGAGTCTGCTGGTGGTCCTGTTCTTGTCTTTATTGCCATTCAACTGTTGCTATGTTGCTGCTGAAACCCTCCTACCCTGCAGAAAACAGCCTCTTTCCTCTGAAGAACATTTGCAAACATAAGGCAGTTTCACTACAGGCTGCAGAAAAAAATAAAAGCGTACTTCACATTTCAAGAATATTTAGTTTTATCGCCCAAATTTCATTCAGCTCTAGTAAATGCAATTCCCACGTTCGCCCTTTCCCTCACCAACTCGCCTCTGGTCCCGTCTGTAGCATCTGCTCTACCAAACCACCCGCCGGGGTGACTTTGCCTTCCTTCCACAAATTTCTTCCCTGCTGATTATTTATTTTCAGCTCTGATCTAAAACTCATTGGAAATGATGGGAAGATTTCTGTGGGTCTTAATGGACTTTGGAGCAAGTACTGACTCTTCAGAGTACTCTAGGAAGCAGTCTGCAGGACAGAAGCTGTTTTGGGGAGTGCCTAGCTCTTGCAAGTATTGCTCACATCCGTTTCAGACCCATGAGGGAAAGCTCTTGCCAGTGCAAAGGGCTAACCGAATCAGACCCAAAGCCTTTTTTTGCATGAGCTCAATTCCAGAAGATGGAGGAAAGGGTACATTGCAACCTCTTGTGCCTGCAAAAGCAAACTGGGTGTATGCCCACGTGCTCTAGATACCTGATTCTCCCCTCCATCTGCTTTGAGATCTGAATTGCTGCCGTCCCTGATGATTTCATTTGCAAAAATGTAGTGGGCTGCTTCTGCCGCAAGCCATGTGGACAGGAGGAGGATGGGGTTGTGTGGGATTTTACGTCATAAAGATAACAAAATCATCCCCTTAACGCACTGTGATTTATTGCTCTGTTTTGTGGCCTCTATAACTTCGATATCTTTGCACAGCATCTGCTCCGGATGCTTGAGTTTTACAGTTTCTAGCTGCTGCAGCAAGTCAGACCTCCTCAGCCTCCAGGAGAAGTCAAGAGGGGTCTTATGTCTGAGAGTTACACCCCAGCCTCACTGTGCCCAAGTTATTTGCTGCCAATGCAGCATCCTCCATCAGTGGTAGGCATCTCATGTCCTGGGGGGGGTTCCTGTACGGATTTTACTTATGAAATCATCTCTGTGATTCAATATCAACACACTGATAGCAGGAAACACAGAGCCAGCTGTGGATTTGGAGGTATGGGAAGGAGCAGAGGGAGCAGTGAAGGGTGGCAGGGTGGCATCATCAGGATGTACCAGGAATCATCAGGATGCCTGTCCTAAACTCCTTGGGCAGTGACGTACTTTTCTGTAAGTCTGTTCTCTGCACATTTTGCTCAGTTTACTGACCAGGGAAGCTCTGCCTTTCCCAGAGTCTTGCAATGCTGTTCCCACCCAGGCTAAGAGCCCTCTCCTTTCCTCTCTGACACCTCCTCATTCTCTGCTGCAGCCTCCACAGAGCACAGGAGCTGCACAAGGATATGTCAGGGAAATGATTTTGCTTTAAAAACAGCCAGTTTGTCTCAGCTGTTATTTGCAGGCAAAGACCCACCATTGCACCAATAAGGAGTTTCTGCTCACAGAGACAGTGTGTTTCCTGTGCTCCAGGGGAGCCAACAATCTCATAAACCCACTCACCTCTGATGATGGAGATCCAGGGTATGAACCTTTGCTAATTCCTACAGAAGTGAACGGCTCCAGCTGAAGACATCATTTCCCAGGTCATGCGTAGGATGGGGAAACTTCCTTGTTCTGTATCTGGCACAGCAGGGATGTGACATTTGGCATTGCAAATGCCAAGAGAACACCTGAACACCAATGAAGGGAAGAGAATTTTTTTTTTCTCTTTCTCTCATGTGCATTTCAGGAGCAGCAAAACTTAGAGTTTGAATTCATCCCCACATAAAGCAGAACTGCTTTTGAATTCTTGCAGGGTATAAAATAATTTCCCACCCAGCTTTAGCAAATCACATGCTTGCTGAGGTTGGCAGGGACCTCTGGAGGTCACCTGGTCCAACCCCCAAGCTCATACAGGGCCACCCAGAGCTGCTTGCCCAGGACCATGTGCAGATGGCTTTTGAGTATCTCTAAGGATGGAGACTCAACAACCTCTCTGGGCAACTTGTGCCATTTCAGGGGAAGAAATACAGAAGTCTTGCAGTTCATGCTGAAACATCCTCAGCACTGTCAGCTGCTTGTGGGTGTGGGGTTTGACACTGGACATATCTTTAATTCCTAAGATGTGAAATATTACTTTGGGTCAAATTGAGAAGCATTTTTCTTCCAGAATTTAGCCTTGAAACCCACAGATCTCAGCAGCAAGCAGCGGCACAAATCTTTAAAACTGGGCTGTGGGTAGGACCTGCAGCTTTTAATTCTCTTTTAACCTTTGCTGAGCTTCTGTTCTTTAAATGGCTGCTACAGCTACTTAATTTCCCTCTTCGGCATTATCAGTTCTTGCTTCTTCTTTTTCTTCTTATTTATTCATTCATTCATTCATTCATTCATTCATTCATTCATTCATTCATTCATTCATTTATCTAGCTATTTATCTATCTATCTATCTATCTATCTATCTATCTATCTATCTATCTATCTATCTATCTATTTATTTTCTTCTTGCTTGAACCATGGAAGAGAATAGCTGTGTCACAGGAATGCACCAGTCCTGGTGATGCCATGGCCATGTCACACCAGGCAGCAACTTTCTACAACGACGTTGTCCTAAGGGTAAGGAAACACAAACAGTCCCAGTCTGTTCCTCACCATGGTCCTACAGGCAGCTGGAAGCTCCCTGCAGCCACAGGCAAAGGGAACACCTCACCATCCCCCTTAACTGTGTGTGAAACCTATGACAGAATCACAGAATCAAAAAGAAATGTTTCTCAAAATACATTTTCTGATTCATGAACCTGTTCACTGGTTCTTATGGTTTGTGCTGTCTTTTTTTGGGGAAAATTTGGGGGACTTTCCTTATTGTGCTTGTTCCCTTATTATATTTAATTTCATAGAATCATAAAATCATAGAAATGTTTAGCTTGGAAAAGATCTTTAAAATCATCAAGTCCAACCGTTAACCTAACAGTCCCAGGTCTGCCACTGAACCATCTCTGTAAGCACCACATCTACATGTCTTTTAAATACCTCCAGGGATGGTGACCCCACCACCTCTCTGGGCAGCCTGTTCCAATGCCTGACAACCCTTTCAGTGAAGAAATTTCCCCTCATACCCAATCTAAACCTCCCCTGACGCAGCTTGAGGCCGTCTCCTCTCGTCCCATCACCAGTGACTGGGGAGAAGAGACCGACCCCCCTCCCCACAGCCTCCTCTCAGGCAGCTGCAGAGAGCGATGAGGGCTCCCCTCAGCCTCCTCTTCTCCAGGCTGAGCCCCCCCAGCTCCCTCAGCCGCCCCCCAGCACACTTGTGCTCCAGACCCTGCCCCAGCCCCGCTGCCCTTCTCTGGACACGCTCCAGCCCCTCCATGTCCTTCTTGTCCCGAGGGGCCCAAACCTGACCCCAGGATTCGCGGGGCGGCCTCACCAGTGCCGAGCACAGGGGCACCATCCCTGCCCAGCTCCTGCTGGCCACACCACCCCTGACACAAGCCAGGGTGCTGCTGGCCCCCTTGGCCACCTGGGCACGCTGCTGGCTCNGCATTGTCTGCAAACTTACTGAGGGCGCACTCGATCTGACAGTCCAGATCAATGATAAAGATATTAAACAGAACTGGCCCCACTACCAAGCCCTGGGGAGCACCGCTTGTGACCGGCCACGAATGGGATTTAACTCGACTCACCACAGCTCTCTGGGCTCGGCCATCCGGCCAGTTTTTTATCCAATGAAGAGTACTCCTGTCCAAGCTATAAGCAGTGAGTTTCTCCAGGAGAATGCTGCAGGAAACGGTGTCAAAGGCTTTACTAAAGTCCAGGTAGACAACATCCACAGCCTTTCCCTCATCTGCTGAATGGGTCACCTTGTCACAGAAGGAGATCAGGTGGGTCAAGCAGGACCTGCCTTTCACCCCACCTCTAATAAAGGATGGAGATTCTCCTTAGCCCTCCTTTTGCTGCTAATATATTTATACAGATCTTTATTTATATATCTTTATGTCTTTTATATATGTCTCTATATCTATCTTATATAAAGATACATCTATATATCTTTATAATTTATATATATTTATGCCTTTTTAAACAAAGCAGTACTACAATAGGTTTCAGTTCAGTTTATAATACACTGCTGCTCAAGGAAACAGTTCTCACCTTCTTCCCAGAACGCTCCCACTAATGTCCTGGCCCCTTTCTTGTGTCAGGACAAGCATTCATGCAGCTGCAGTAACTCTGATCAATACGAATCCAGCTTAAAAAAAAAGGCTCATCCCTTCCCCCTGCAATCTGGATCGGTTCCCTGAACAAAGACTCTAGTTTGAGGCCAACTTATTGCATTATTATTGCTGCTACAATTGCTACTTTTATTTTGCTATTAGTGTTATTATTGCTACTATTCCTACCTGGCTTTCAGTGAGGAAATTTGTGACAGCTCTATTTTCTGCAAAAACTCACATAAGGATACCTCTGCTTCTAGAAACAGCCAACAGCCTGGGTGCAGTTCAGTGAAATTTGCAGATGAAGAAACCTCATTGCACTCTCTCCCCCACCGTGGCTTTACTCCAACAGAAAGGGCAGGTTGCTCTTACTGCCCTTTATTAGCATTGTGCTGGGCTGTTAGAGTGTGTCTTCCTCTAGCAGCTCATTGCAACACCTAGGAGAGCCTGGCATTTTCCCCAGGGAAGCCGGTTCCATTTAAAATGGGAATTACAAGCATTTTGGTGCTGAAGTCAGTGGTTTGAAACTCACCATCTGCAGTCTTGCTGCAGTACTGCTGTATCCTAATTCCATCTGTCAAAGCTCAGGAGAATTGAGGTGATGAGTCTGGCATTGTGAAACAGCATCGAGCTCGGGCAGAGAAGGGAATTCCAGGTCCAAATGAAAATTAGGGAATCTGAAGCTGTCACCACTAGAAATAACGCTCACCCCTTTAATGAGAAAAGGGACCGCTGAAATTCTGTGCTTAAAGATGTGAGCAACAGAGCTACTGAAAATATATTGTTTTCTGTCTTCAGAAACCTGTCTTATATGTCTTTTGTAGGTATGTGCTTTTCCCTTAACTTAAAAGCCAGAAAAAAAATTTCCCTTGTCTTCTCTGGCACAATTTTATTGAACTGATTGCAGCACAATAACTCCAGCTCTAAAACCTTTTCCCTCTGATTCGCCATGTGCAAGCCAGTTCAGATTACTTTAGCTGTGGCTTTCTACTTCATTATACTTGCTCATGCTGGAATGGGCCAACCGCATCCTGCGAACATTAAGGTCTTGCATTTAATACCCCTCCAAACTGCTTCCCAGTTGCCTTTAGCTTGGCTGCTTAAACCATCCTAGTGGCATCTACAAACTCCTCAGTCTCTCCAACCTCCATCCTCTTCCTCCTCTGTAAAGCACACTAAATAGCCTATTTTCCAAGTTCAGGAGGGCTGAATTATTCATTGCAGAGGGATGAACGCAGCTCTTTTCATCTGTCCCTGAACAGATTCTGATCTCAGTGAATGCTTATTGTTATTCACATCTATTCTCTGGCTAGTTTGGATAAACAGCTTCAAACCAGCAGGCTGTTTCCAAATTGTTCCTTGCTGTTCCCCACCCTAAGGTTGGTGGTGGCAAGTGTTTTTGCTACCAAATGGGTGAGTGAAAGTTCAGAGAGGGAAGATGAAAGATGGGAAGCAAAGGAGAAGCAGGGAATTATAATTTTTTTTTTTTCACACTGCTCTCCTTGTTCTTATGCATTTGTGGATGTTTGCTGGGAAAATGGGCATTCCTTGAACACTGGTCTGAACAAGCATCCTTCTGTGGGATGTTCCCAAATAGCAAACAGCAGTGGACATGGACACCGCCACCCAGAACAGCTGCGTGGGATTCAGAGGAGTGTGCGTGAAAACTTGAAAACGGCAAGTCTCATCGCAAATGCTTCGGCTTTCCTGATACCCATCTCCTGCTCCGCCTCTAAAGAGCAGCCATTCACCTCTACTCTTTTGTTTCCTCTCACTGGGGAATTTGGAGGGAAGTGTGGGGATCTGGTAACAAACCTCAGCCTTGGATGTGAGGATGAACATCTGGAGCCAAGCTTCAGCCCAGGCACGGCCCGGACCACTTGGGAATCATGGCCAACATCTGGATTTTCATTGTGTCCCATAAGGTATGGGGTTTAGGGTCTAACTGTTGGATCAGGTTTAATTTTAAATACAAAGGGGTTTTGCCTTTAGCTCTGCTTTCCTAAAGTGCATCTTTTGAGGGACCTTGAAGAAAACTCCATAGATTGCCCGAGTAACATTTCTGAAGGCTGCCCCCAGATTACAGGGGAATCATCTGCCTTCACAGCTATCACCTCAGCTTAGTTCTCTCAAATATGTTTCAAGGGACTTCAGAGTTTCCCACAAAGCATCGCATGGTGCACACTGAAATGACAACATGTAATTACCTAGTGGAAATGTGTCACTTCCCATAACCATAGGGAACAGACAGAGCTAGGCAAGGCAGTTAGCTGTGTTGCTCCACCTCTCCCTGTGCATCACCTTGCCTGATGCTCTGGGAAAAAGGCACCACTTCGGCAGCGGCAGGGGAAATTCTGTTTGCAAACAACATGTAAACGTTCAAGGGGGACAGAAATTGAATGGGCCTAAAATAGAATATTTTGAGTTCCTCAGCAAAGGAGAACATTCACCAGAGCAAGCACAGGTACAGAAAAACAAACCGGGAGTTTATAAAGGAGCCACATTCAGTCGCTGAGGGAAAGAGAGACGTTGCAGTACGGTGCTTGTGTTCAGCTGTAGATCACAGGTAGAAAGCTCAATAAACTTTTCTGCAGTGCAGACTCCAGGGAAAGATGATCCAGTGATCCAGGCACACTCCGGCAATCATGAATTTATTCTTCCTTCTCCCTCCAAGCCCTCTTCTTCACTTGCATTCCCAAGTACTCTATGCAGCTGGGAAGGCAGGAGAGAACCATAACCCATTATACTGCCTCTACATTATCCTCCAAACTGCAGCTGAAGTCCCTGCAGCAGAATCTCTTCCCTTGGTGGATGCTAAATGATGGACAGATGGATTATTCACATGCCAGGTGCCATTCCTGGCATGGAGAATAAGGGAGAAGCAACCCCTTTCACTTTCCAAATGGAGCTGAGATGATCTGGAAGCCACTGAGAGAGAATAAATATGGAGCATGACTGTCTGTCATTCCCACATGGTCACTGCTATTGGACTATTGCCATTACCTTAAAAACAATTATTATCTCCCACCTGCATAAATCAATAACAGCCTCAACACCAGCGGGGGTCACATCGTCTGAGTAATTTCAAGTTTCCTAGAGAGAGGAAGAAAAGAAGCAAACAGCAGGGAAATCCAGCTTTATTTATTAGGGTAGTGCACTGGCACAGGGGTGGCAGTGAGATCTCCATCTGAGGAAACCCATGTCCAGAGCTGAGAGCAATGGACCAAACTTTGAGGAAGCCTTGTGATTACCAGAATACCAGCCTAACCAGTAAAAAGCCTGCTGTCCTTTATTTTAGAATTCAGCTCCCAAATTAATCTAATAAAAATCTTGACATAGAGGAAGAGTGACAGGGTAAAATGAGTATTATGACCAGGAGAGCTGTGGTGGGGTACCAGTAGGTGACAACACTTACAGCATCCCCTGTGAGGAACCGTGCACTGGGATGGCTCACGTCTGGTACTCAGCAAGTCCGGGAGGAATTAGGCAGGGTCAAGGTGCACCACGGCTTCCAGGATTTGTGTGGGGATTCCCTGCTTGCAAGAAATGGCCAGTGCTTAAATGCAAGGAGGAATGAGGTTGGAGGTGTTGTTTGAGGCCATTGGGCTTGTTGGAGGTTGAGCTTCTTTAGTGTATCTAAGACCTGCAGCAATCAGTGTGCCAGTCTTCTGTCCATCCTCTTAAAAAATGTGGGAAAAAAGCATTAAGAGTGACCTCTGAGCTAACACTTGCCTCTTCAGAGGGTACAAGAAAGTGGTTTTGATTGTAGCAAGGTATTTCCTCAGCGTGTAAACCATCGCTGTCTACTGGGGTGTCAGAAAAGAAACATCTCGGAGGCCTTAGTGCAGGAGGTTTTTCTCTTCATTGTGCTGCAACCCTCGCTAAAGGGTCATTTTCTGCGGAGTGCTGGGTAGGTGTCCTCCAGAAGTGCCTTTGCTATAGTAACAAGTGCCAGCCCTAAGCCAGGCACCACACCACAACTAGGTTTACTTTCATCTTGTCCATGGAGCAGGCTCTCAGGCTCACATTTGGAGGCATCACGTTTTCTACTGAGTTGGATGAAAGGGAAAAGAGCATTTTTAGTCTTTAGAGAGAGAATCTTTCTTCGGTGCCACTCATCCAGGGCTCTGCTTTGATTAGGAGTCGTGTATTGTCATCACAGCTGCAGTACACACCGCTCTGCAGTTCTCCAGCAGGAATGGCAGGTGGATCTCCAGCTCCTTCCTTACCTGCTTTCCCCTCACCTTAATGTCTTCTGCTCTGCTTTGCTTTATTTACTGCACTGTGGGGGAAGCTGGGCCTGGGGATGGGATGCCGGGAACAGGAGCCATTGTCAATGTTAGGTCCAACATGATGTGAATAATGACGCAGGACTCACAACTCAAAGCCATTTTGTCTTTGTCCCTATGCCTAATACCCCCATCCCAAATGAATGTGAGTGCTGTCCTACCTGAGTGCTCACAGCCCCCAGGATGGGATTGCCTGACTCTCTTTCACTGTCCTTCAATAAACACACTGGGCAGTGCTTTGAGTAAGAATCAGTAAATTCACTTCTTTTCATCCCTCTGCTCAAGACATCTGAATTTTCACTTAGCTAGCATATTATCAACATCTGCAGGATCTCTACTTTACTTTCCAGGGCCCCTTAAAGAACTGCACAAATAATTTAAATGGCTGGTTTATTGTTAAAGGCATGTACCTGATTTCCCTGGCGTTCAGGCAGAGTGAATCGTCCCAGCTCCATTGATTTCAGAATTAGAGTGTCAAGGATCCAGCCCATACCTTATTGAAATCAATACCAGTGATCAGGACCACACAGAAACTGCTCATAAGCTGTTATCTTGATATCAACTCAAGTTAACTGGCAATGACAATAAGTTCCATTGAATCAGATGGGCCATTAAATTTAGATACTCAAATCCTGAGCTGAAATTCAAGCCAAGAGTTAGCAGGAGAGAGACAGTGCTGCTTGCAGTGCCAGATCCAAGTCTGACCCTTCTCATGTTGGACGGTGTTACCAGTTGTTTTAATTATGCAGGGTTTCCTTTTGTGCTGCATATTAGCTAATTTGTTCTGCGGGTTTTCTTTTTTAATTGTGTGTCGCTGGAGGACAGCTGAAAAACACTATTCACCTGTCTCACCAGCGCCGTCATCTAAAACTCTGCCTCCCAAGGGCAGGCAGAATAACACTGCACACCAATAAAATCATCATATACTCAGCTTGAAAGCGATAAGACAAAATCAAACTGCCTGCAATAACAAAGACCGAGTCTTTTGATGGCGAGGAAGGAGGGAGGGTGTCATTATGCACATTTTATTACTGCAGTTTTCAAACCTGGTAGTGATGGGGATTTAATTCTTTGCTACGCTGGCACTGTACCTGGCGCAGAGAGGGAAGGAGGCAGTTTTTAGCTACCCTGGGTATCCCTTGATTCTGGATGTGCTGCCTAAGCTGGCAATCAGAGCCTCCTGGGGCTGGCAGGAGGAAGGGTGTTCTCACCATGCCAAGTGATCGAAGTGTTGGGCAGCTCAAGAAGTTAACCTGGACTGCCGGGACTGCCTGCCTGTGGGCTGTTACGTCCTCTCAGCTGCATGTTTGCTTAAAGCAAGAGTGTTTATTGATTAATAATCCTTTTTAACTTCACTGCTCCGGATGATTAGGAATGGGCAGCAATCTGAGCTACATGTTTCAGGTCCTGGTGGGGGCACATGTAGAAATAAAGCTCAGTTAGTAGGTTAAGCAAGAACATTTTTTTTTGGCAGTGAAGGGGGAGTTAACAGCATATAAACATCTTGTGGAAGAAGCTCACTCTGCAAAACTGGGGAAGGGGAGGGTTACAGTGACAGGCCATTACTGCTGACAGGCAATAATGGGTGAAAATGCAGGCATTGGAGGACTTGTGATTATGTCCCTGTGCCCTTTATCTGTGCACACCTCCAATTCACCCTTCACACCAGGAGTTTTAAAGCATAACTATGCACAAAACCATAAAATAATTGAGGTGGCAAGTGAACTCTGAAGGTCATCTGGTCCAGCTGCCCCCTTCAAAGCAAGGCGAACCTCAAAATTAGATCCAACTCCAAAGTTAGACTGTGTGGGTCAAGGTCACAAGCCTGTGTTCAACACGTGATGCCACTTAGAAAAATACATATAGGTGAGGGGTTCTTCCCAGGGGGCGGGAGCAGATTTGCTGCAGTTTTTTCCATCATCTCTACAATGGTCAATATGGCCTCAAAAGCAAACAGTATCTCCAAGAGGTCTTAATGAAACACATTTCAAAGGCCCTTTCCACCTAAACACCGTAAAAGAGACCTAAGCCAACTAAGAATTACTCTTCCCCCATGCATTCTCAGCTCAGGCTTATTTCTTACAGGAAGAAGCAGGAAGATATCATTTATGGGGGAAAAAGAGGAAAAAAAAAATTTACTTTTGTTCACCATGTACCATCAGGCAGTGATAAGGTGCAGCTAAAGTGGCAGGCTGCACTTTATGGGGATGAACTATTATTCAGATAAGATGGAGGCAAGAGATCTTAGCTGGGGTAAGGAAAAAAATACTGGTTTAAGGTTATTACGCAGGAAGCGCCCTGCTGCATGAAATCTATGGGAAATTGCATATTCTGTCACATTTACTTATTGAATCCCAATTTCATCGTAGCATGAGGAAAAAATACATCAACCTCCCTTGTAGCTCTTATTAGATTTCACAACCTTTCAATATTAAAATGCCAGCTCTGGTAACTGTTTCTCTCTCCATTTTCTCTCTCTTCCCCCTCCTCCCCACCCTTCGGCAACACTGCAGGATTGGAGGTGTGGTACAGAAACCCCGGTGTGGAGATGCGCTGAACCCATGTGCCACAGAATGAGTTGGAATTACCAGCTCTGCACACAAAGATCTCTCCAGCCTTCTCCTCAGCCACCCATTTATTCTCTACAGATAGAAGGACAGTCCTAGCAGTATTCCTGATTGCATCCCCTCCCTTTTTTCAGGGATTCCCCAAATCTGCATGTTTTGCAGAGCATTTTAATTCCTGCTCAGACCAAGAGGAGCTTAATAGTCATGAGTTCACCCTGCTGTCCCCTTCCCCTTGGATTCATACTCCTAGCAACATCCTTAACGCATTTGAATTGGTTGACAAACAACACCCTAATGCAAGAGAGGGATAAAATTGCCTGGCAGCCCAAGTCCTGTCCCCAAGCTGCTCCTCCTCCAGCCCGAAAGCTGGGCATGCAGCCTCTTGCAGTGGGGTGAAACTGGAGGAACATTCTTGATTCTAGCTAGAAGGACTATGTGCTCCGATAGGACCTGAGATTTCAGGACTGTTTGAATGGATTCCCCCCAAAACTTGATGACCTTTTATGCCTCTCCCAGTCAACCTCCATGACCCATCTCTTCCACTCTCTTACAAGTGAGAGAAGGTAAACCCTGCATTGGCTATAGCCAGAAGTATTGCTTCACCAGCCCCAGCCCTGTAAATCTTCCCTTGTTAAAAAGGGAGTGTGCAGAGGGACTGGCTCTGGAGTGAGTGGGTGTTTAGTGTTTCAGAGATGGGCTGGGAGTAGTGTGTTATAAAGTTATCAATCTCTCTCTAACATTAAGGACGCTGTAGCTGCCGCAGGGAAAAATGTGCTGCTTTCTCTAGTCTTAAAAAATATTTTCCTCTGTCTGTAAACAGATCGGGGAAAACAAATGGTTTCCCCCAGTTAAATGTTTTAAAGAGCAATCCGGGCTTTGAATATCAAATAAGGTGGGGAGGAGAAAGCAGCTGTAGGCTAAATGAGTGGATTTCTATCACGATCTCTGCAGAATGGACCTTGCATATTTAGCGTGAGCAGTCTCTACCTGTGATGCTTTCCTGATCCACCTGGCTCTAGGGAGGAGGCAAAATCATGCCAAACTTAGGTCAGTACAGGAAAAAGCCCAGCTATCTGATCTGAATTTGTAACAGGCCACAGAGGACATAAACCCCATGACTCCATAGTGGGAGCACAGGAGCCAGCAATGGGAAAAGTTCTGGAGTGCCTGAGGCTCAGCTCAGATAAAAGCTGCAGCTAATTATCCAAACAAAATACGCAAATCTTTGAATCAGCAAAATGGGGCTGAAAACTTGAAGGGAGCACCCTCTCCTGTGATGTCTCAGTCCCTCAGCTTCAGTCCCGGTCCCCTGGCAGAAAGGGCAGAACTAAAATCCCCGAGTTAAAAGTGGCCAGGACTCAGGGAAGACTTTGCCAAGGGCCAGCTGAGCAGGTCGTTTCTCTAAACACTCTTAAGGAAGCCCTCCTCCCTTCAAAGAGAGGAAAGCAACATTACACCATCCTGAAAGCCTACACCAAGTCTGCTGGGGGTTTTCGAATTAATTACCCCACTTCCTAGGTAGGTTCTTGCACTAATCAAAAGCAATGTCAGGTGAGACACAGAGGCACAGGTGTGGCATGTGCTGCTTTCCACAGCCCAGAAAGGATGAGATCTGAATGCTCTTAGTGGACTAGGATGAACGGCCGTAAAAAAGAAAAAAGAAAAAGTCTAAAAAACCTTCTTCCTCTGAAGCACTCCCTCTGAATAAAAATAACAGTGCTGAAGCAGCACTTTCTGTCCTCAAATCCCTGTGTGCTTTTCCAAAGGAAGGTCAATGCCATTGCCCCTCTTCACAGGTGTGGGAAAGGAGCTGCTGCTTTTTATAAAGGTGTTGCCACCCCACAGTGTGGCCCTGTTTAATGAGGCCACCAGGCTTGCTTTTTTCCAGGGGCTGAATCAGTCCTGAAGGTTTCTGTGGGGCTTCCCACCTTTATGCTGCCTTCTTATCCTCCCTCCTTTAAAGAGAGCAGCGTGGTGCTACCCCATCCTGGAGACCAGATTCGCTTGACATTTGCTGGGTTTCCTCTTCTTCTTCATCCAGCCAAACTCCCGCAGCACTTTGCTACAGTGAGAACGGAGTGAAGAGTAGGTAAGTTGAGGCTTCATGAAATTAAGCTTTTGCTCTCCCTTGGCCCCTATTTGAGATTGCATCTAACCAAAACTGCTTGTCTCTTATCTGGCAGTGTGAGAGTCTAAGTAATAACCAGACAATGGGGCCAAGCTCACCATCTTCCCATCTGCCGTCCTGGGTTGTCCCTTCCCTGCAGTGCTCCCTTGTTTCTTTTGGAGGTGCTTGTTTTCCTCCTCCAGCTCTGTCTACCTCTCCTCTTTCCCTGGCTTTCTATTCCTTTGCAGCGTCAGTTTATCTGTCCCTTTTCCCAGGTTACGGGTTCTTGCACTGCTCATGCTCAGATTAATTCCCTCCCTTCTGCCAGGTTGCTGTCTGGAAGGCAGTAGGAAGTCGCCATCCGTCCGCATCTCTCTCAAGTCCTCTCATTTCTGAAACCTTACCACTCTCTCTCCCATTTCACAGGCTACACAGTACGAGGCGCTCTGTGCATCACAGCACTGAACTGGCTTTTCCCCTCCTAGCCAGGCAGGACCTTCCTACCCTAGGGCCCGCAGATACAGGCCAGCACTGACAGCTGTGGTAGGAAGGGAGGTGGAGGAGAGTTTAGATGAGAGATGGGCAGTAGCACGGGCAGATCTGAGTAGAGACTCTGCCAAGGAGATGGCTCAGGCTTTCACCAACAGAAAGACTTACTTACATTGTGTTGCTATAAAACGGGTATGGCAGCACTCGGGTTGGAGAGCAGTTGTGCTGGCTGAACAAGTGACCAGCTGTAGAACTGGGAATTGCCCTGTGTGTTTCCCACACACCGAAGATGGCATTCCCAGTGCTTTACTCCAGGCATCAGCCAGAGCCAGTATTACACCTCTGGGTGCTCTGATTGCCCAGGTCTCTCTTGGCTGCTGCTTCTCTCCATTGACTGTGCTGAAAGCTTCTACTCAGCGCTCTACTCCGCGCTCTCCTGCTCTACTCAGCGCTTGTCAGGCCACACCTGGAGTGCTGTGTACAGCTCTGGTCCCCGCTGTACAAAAAGGATGCGGACAGGCTGGAAGGGGTCCAGAGAAGGGCCACCAAGATGATGGGAGGACTGGGAAGCCTGCCATATGAGGATAGGCTGGGAGAGCTGGGTTTGTTCAGCCCCGAGAAAAGGAGGCGCAGAGGGGATCTCATCACCGGGTACCAGCACTTAAGGGGCAGCTACAAAGAAGATGGAGACTCCCTTTTTACACGGAGTCACATGGAGAGGACAAGGGGGAATGGGCACAAGTTGCTCTTGGGGAGATTCCGATTGGACACCAGAGGGAAATTTTTCACAGTGAGGACAGTCACCATTGGAATAATCTCCCCAGGGAAGGGGTTGACTCGGCCACGTTGGACACCTTCAAGAGTCGCCTGGACAGGGTGCTGGGCCATCTTGTCTAGACTCTGCTCTTCCTGGAAAGGTTGGACTGGATGATCCCTGAGGTCCCTTCCAACCTGTGATTCTGTGAAAGCGTAGGGGAAAAGGCTCCTAATATAAGAACAGAAACTGAACATTCCACCCCGCCTTCCCCAAATAATAGCATTAACAGGGGGTAGAAGGACCAAAGTAAGAACATGCAGCCCTGTAATAAAGTATTGCCATTGCTCACAACGGACCATAAACTACTGGGCTTGCAAATCCTCAGGACTAAGGATTCACAGGCAGATGTTCTCTGAATTTCTTTTGACCTGTCCATAGTTTTCTTTACTTGGTTTAGCTGAAACAGAAATTTCTCTAGTTGACCAGGTGTTTATGGCTAATTTGTTTTGCTTCTGTTTATCTTTGCATGGTCAGTCATAGCTTTATATAGATAATAATAACAGGCAGTTGTTCTGTGTAGAATGAGATCTTTACAAGTCTGAAACAGTAACAAAGTTAGAGAAGTAGAGAAATACAGGCTTGGTAGGATAGCAGAGGCATCCAGATGAAGAGACACAGGACAAGTGAAGAAAATGCAGAGGTGTAAAAGCCTGTTAACAAACATATAAAAAGGATCCCAAACAGATCCTAGAGGGAAGAAGAAGAACCCATCAACATGAACACCATATTTCTCCTGATGAAGGACTCTAGATGCTGTAACACCCCACCATCAGCACACTGAAACCACCAAGCCAGAGGAGCCATGGAAGGGTGAGCAGAACACTAGGAAAATGGATAAATCTAGAAGTGGTTGAACAACAATTTCAACTGCATTAATATTTCTTATTCCTGTAAGATTTAGCTCTGGGCTAATAATGATTATATTCTAATACTATAGAAATAAAATAATTACTATATTCTTAACATCATATTATACATAATATATCTATATATATATTGTATATAAGATATATATTATATAATATATTCTATTCTTAACATTTCCATTACACTAACAATAAATTCTTGGCTTTACTTATATATACTGGAGCACTGGAACAGGCTGCCCAGAGAGGCTGTGGAGTCTCCTTCCCTGGAGCCATTCCCACCCCGCCTGGACGCGGTCCTGTGCCCCTGCTCTGGGGGTGCTGCTCACACAGGGGCGTTGGACAAGATGATCTCCAGAGGTCCCTTCCAGCCCCTACCAATCTCTGATTCTGTGATACAAGGTGATGTTCCTCGTTACCCATAAACAAGCTTTTGAATTTAACCTACATTTTCTAAAGGTGGTCTGAATCTGAGGACATCATCATAGGGATGAGAGCTACTATAAGTATTAGAGGTTATTACAAAGATGTGAAGGATGGCAGTGAGTCCAGGAGGCTCCATATTAAACAGCTTGATTAAGGACTGGAGAAGTCAAAGAAGTTCTTGGCTTTGAATGGTGATTTAACACATACATCAACACTGATTTTGTGATAACATGTACCACTCCTGGCAGGGGAATGCACAGCCTTGTTCAGCATTTTCTGGTAGTGGGGAGGCTGGGATTTTGGAGGTATGGGAGGGTGAGGTGCTCACATCCATTGGTAATGTAGATCAAAGAAATCAATTTGTAAATAATTTGTTTCATATAGGACTGAATATCTGCTGTAAGGTATCATGCTTTTTTCAATGCCTGGAGCTGGGTAGGAAATAAAAATCTATATTGCTTGTGTCTAAACTGTGTATTCTAGCAATTGTCCTGTGTTTGGTGTAACAGTAAGCCAAAACTGTCCACACACAGGTGCAGACTGCATGCCCAATGCATTGAACTGACATTTTTAAGCCCATCCTGGATGACACGCAATTATTGTTGGAGTCCTGATTCTAGTCATTCTTAACTTATGAAGAAAAAAATTCCACAAAGAGCGTAATTTCTCCTGATTTAGATTAATATGAATAGAATCAAGACGACGTGCCATCTTTAGAGAGTTAAAACAAATATCTTTTAACACTGCTAATGGCTATAGACTGTAATTCACAGCCTTTCTGCTGAGTAATTTTGCATGGCATCAAAGATTTTTGCAAGCAGAAATATGGCCAAAACAACACTTCGGCTTCATTAGATCAATACCACTGAAATATAAGGCCATCCAGTTGCTAAAGAGGTCTATTTACTTTCTCTGTCAGGTGCTGATCCTAGGAAGAATCAGTTGGCTTCACCTACCAGCATTAATACACTGCACATTGAGGACTCCTAAGCCAGGAGCAAGAGCACAGTTTTTTACAGGGAATTTGAGAAAGGGATGTCCAATATGTGCTGAACATTCAAGAATGTTTTTTGGGCACTTTGTGGCACTACTTCATTTCAGCAGGTGTTTACTTTTGTGGTGGTTTGACCCTGGNGTCAGGTGCTGATCCTAGGAAGAATCAGTTGGCTTCACCTACCAGCATTAATACACTGCACATTGAGGACTCCTAAGCCAGGAGCAAGAGCACAGTTTTTTACAGGGAATTTGAGAAAGGGATGTCCAATATGTGCTGAACATTCAAGAATGTTTTTTGGGCACTTTGTGGCACTACTTCATTTCAGCAGGTGTTTACTTTTGTGGTGGTTTGACCCTGGTTGGATGCCAGGTGCCCTCCAAAGCCCCTCTATTCCCTCCCCCTCCTCAGGACGACAGGGGGAGAGAAAATATAATGAAAGGCTCGTGGGTTGAGATAAGGGCAGGGAGATCACTCAGCAATTACTGTCACGGGCAGAACAGAGTCGACTTGGGGAAATTAGTTTAATCAATTAACAATCAAATCAGAGTAAGGTAATGAGAAAATAAAAACTAAATCTTAAAACACCTTCCCGCACCCCTCCCTTCTTCCCAGGCTGAACTTCACTCCTGATTTTCTCCACCTCCTCCCACCAGCAGCGCAGGGGGACGGGGAATGGGCGTTGGGGTCAGTTCATCACAAGGTGTCTCTGCCGCTCCTTCCCCCTCAGGGGGAGGACTCCTCACACTCCTCCCCTGCTCCAGCGTGGGGTCCCTTCCATGGGAGACAGTCCTCCACGAACATCTCCAACATGGGTCCTTCCCACGGGCTGCAGTTCTCCATGAACTGCTCCAGCGTGGGTCCCTTCCCCGGGGTGCAGCCCTTCAGGGACAGGCTGCTCCAGCGTGGGTCCCTCCATGGGGTGCAGCCCTTCAGGGACAGGCTGCTCCAGCGTGGGTCCCTCCATGGGGTGCAGCCCTTCAGGGACAGGCTGCTCCAGCGTGGGTCCCTCCATGGGGTGCAGCCCTTCAGGGACAGGCTGCTCCAGCGTGGGTCCCTCCATGGGGTGCAGCCCTTCAGGGACAGGCTGCTCCAGCGTGGGTCCCTCCATGGGGTGCAGCCCTTCAGGGACAGGCTGCTCCAGCGTGGGTCCCTCCATGGGGTGCAGCCCTTCAGGGACAGGCTGCTCCAGCGTGGGTCCCTCCATGGGGTGCAGCCCTTCAGGGACAGGCTGCTCCAGCGTGGGTCCCTCCATGGGGTGCAGCCCTTCAGGGACAGGCTGCTCCAGCGTGGGTCCCTCCATGGGGTGCAGCCCTTCAGACACAGGCTGCTCCAGCATGGGTCCCCCATGGGGCCACAGGTCCTGCCAGCAAACCTGCTCCAGCCTGGGCTTCCCACAGGGTCACAGCCTCCTCGAGGCACCCACCTGCTCCAGCGTGGGGTCCTCCCCGGGCTGCAGGTGGATATCTGCTCTATTAAACTCCCTGGGCTGCAGGGGGACAGCCTGCCTCACCATGGTCTTCACCAGGGGCTGCAGGGGAAGCTCTGCTCCAGCGCCTGGAGCACCTCCTCCCGTCCTTCTTCACTGACCTGGCTGTCTGCAGGGCTCTTTCTCTCACATATTTTCACTCCTCTCTCTGGCTGCAATTGCACAGGGTTTTTTCCCCTTCTTAAATTTGTTATCCCAGAGGAGCTACCACCGTTGCGGATGGGCTTGGCCTTGGCCAGCGGTGAGTCGGTTGCTGTTGGAGCCGGCTGCCCTTGGCTCTATCTGACATAGGGGAAGTTTCTAGTAGCTCCTCACAGAATCCACCCCTGTAGCCCACCCGCTGCCCAAACCTTACCATGCAAACCCAATACAACTTTAAACAAAGTCAGAGGGAGGCTCTGGTGGGAGGATGGAAAGCATCATGTGGCAGAATATAGATGGTCATTTATTCACTTGCTGATGGCCTGGGAAATAAGGAGTGAAGGATGACCTTTCACTATTGGTCAGACTGGGTTGATACAAAATGCTGCCTAGTTCAGAGAGAAGACACAACACCCACGGGAAAGAATTTAAGAAAGTGTAAAGCTGTGAAGGATGAAGGAGGCTGATCTACTCCTCTCTCTGTGATTTTTAATAGGCTTTTGAATTAGCTTTGTTCCTGTGATGAAATGTGTACTTCAACTTCTTTGCCTCAGCCTGTCTGCAATAATTACCCCAGAGGTATTAGCACTACCTGGTTTCTTCTCAAAAAATAACTGATGGATCTTTTCTTGAAGAAAAATCCCCCAACCGCCTTTCCCAATGATGTTGTTGGATACCATTAATTAAAAGGGGTCAGGCAAGGTTGAGATCTTGGCTGGTACATCTCAGAAGATCAAGCAGTTGATGCTGGGGACTTTGACATTATTCTGTTCTCTAACTCAGACTTGTATGAATAGTTAGGAAGAGCATTAGGTGGCACTGGAGGTATTTTGTAAAAAATATGCGTGCTTTGTTTAATTAACATCTGGTTAAGCAAGTGTTAAGCTACCTAAAAGCTTTTAAAACCCTGCAGTGCTTATCTTCTAACTACCTGCATTCTTTCTTCTTGCAACTGTTGCTTCTGCAAACCTGCTTCTTTTCATTCCCCTGCATCAATTGCAGAAAGAATGTAAAAGTGAAAGGGAGATATTCAGTGAGGTGTCCAGGTGCTAAACTCCAAACTGTTGAAAGGCAACGTGTCCCCATACAATTAAACTGTGGCTGCTGTTTCCAGGAGGTAGCAGCACCCAGACCTGAACCTCTGTGGGTTTCTCCAAAGCCTTGTGCATCTCTGTGGGGAACGAGGCCCTCCAGAAAAGAGACTGGAAAACCCACAGTTTCTAATTGTGTTTCTAGACACAGTCTCCATCCTCAGAGCGCCAGCCAGCTTCCAGCTAATCAGCTTTAGGAAGAATTTTATTCTCTGGAAAAACTGTTTCATGAGCATCAACTCCAAAGTCTTCATGTCATGTAGATGGAAATGTCCAGCCAACAGTGTCTCCCAGGGAGACATGACTGGCAAAACAACCCAGTGTAAAGGAGGGACCAGGGGCTTGGCAGTTCTTATAGCTCTTCTATAATCAAAGCCCTTGACTTCCTCTTGACCAGGAAGTCTTATTTTTGTTATTCTAAAAATTCTGGGCCATGTTCCCTCAAAGGACATCTTTTCCTGAAGGGTTCCCTCCCTGTTCTCCTGTACATATAGAGATGTATCTGAGCCATGGATGATCCCATATGAGGTGAATAGGACGCCTTATGCTGACGGCTGAGTAAAATTTGAGGTGAAGGTTTTATCACCACTGACGCTGATGGTAATTATAACGCATTTTCCCTTTTAGACCGAAAATCTTCTAATATCAGTGTGAGAGAACAATAACCTAGCACATCATCTCTAGTTTTTTGGAGCTAGAAAGAAGGGGAGGGCAAATGCAATCTTTTGGGAGGGACAAAAGTTTTCCATTGCTTCTTTTATTTTTTGTCAAAATTTGAAAATGTTGTCAGCAATTTGCAAGTTTCCCACCTGTTCTGTTCATACATGAAAACAGCCTTAGTCCCTTCTCCTTTCTAAGTGATTTTTAATGTATAGCAAGAACACACAGTGTTGACAGCTCTCCAATTTTATCACAAGTCTCATTATATTTTTTTTTAAACTAAGGCCACCTATCCCAAAATACAAGATGAGGGTTTTTTTTTTTTTTGGTGCAAATGTGCATGAAAAAGTGTCTACTTCTTTCCTTTTAGCTTTAGTCAAGAAATTTCAAGTACATCAAGCAACTCTATTTAAAGATCCACCACCTTTACAGGGATCACAAGATTACTCGTGATTCTCATCTTCTGTTTGAAAAAGGAAGCAAGTATGTTTCAAGTCTTCATGAGGTTGGGAAGAAAAGGCTTTGAAATACCATTTCCAGCAGGTCAAAACTTGGAAAGCTCAGTTATTATTTAAATCTGTATTTTTTTGGAAGGAGTCTGCCCCATAGCTTTTGTATCTTTTGGAGCTGGAAATAATCAACAAGAAAGAAGGAAAGGTATTTCTCGTGACAGGGTAACGGTATGAAGGTTGCCTCAAGATAGTAATTGCCTCCAGGCAAAGCTGGGAATTTTGTCTGTTTGAAGTTGTGACAATTAGCAAAAAAAATTAAAAAATAAAATCAGTACAATTACAAGGCCTCGCATCTATGTCTGCTTTGGATGAACATTTCCATTGCTCTGTTCCTAGGTAGATGTGTTTCTGTTTACATCTGAAAGCTAAGATGAAAAGTTCTTCAGGTACCCAACAGGGAAGGTAAGGGGGTTGCACACTTATGTTTTTATGGTCCTAAATTCAGCTGAAAACCTATGCTAAGCATTCCTGTCCTTTAAATGGCTGAGACCCAAATCCATACTAAATACAAAGCTATGATGGAACCCTCATGGCTAAGCCATGAGCACAGGAGTTAGACCCTCCTTCAGGATGTCTAGACTAGCCTAATTATCACAAAGCTCAAAATGCAGTTCATCACACTGAGTTCCTGGGTTCCTTGAGCCTCGACTGGTGAGTTTGTTTTGTTAATAACCACACAATATCCTTAGCATGGGTTGAATTCTTCTGTTCTCCATTTCCCCTGCTGATGTTTCCCCAAGTTGCTGTCTTTCCAAAGTTTCTCCACTTTGGTTGCATCACTACCTCTTCCTTCCTTGGATCTCCCTCTCCTTCTCCCAACATACATTCCTCCATCTCCTCTTAGACCATTGCCTGCATCCTCCCACCCATGTATCTATCCCCTTTTTATCTTGCTTGGAGTGGGAGTCATATGCTCTGCCTACAGACAGCTTGCTTCTGTAAGGGTGACTTGGCTTCAGCCCCATTGGAAAAAAAAGGCCAATGGGTATAAAGGCAGCAGTTTACAGGATCTCCATAAGATTGCCTAAAAGGTTTTACATTTTTAAAGAGCCAATATTGCAAGAGTTGCCCACTTTTTACAAAATTTGCATTCCGCTTGGGTAAAAGTCATGGCTTTCAAGTCCAATTTCCTTGAAAGCTAGGGTGAGGTTGGACCTGGCAGTTTTGATTGACCCCATATAATGAGAGGAACTGTGAAATTTGGATCCAAAATTTGAAGCTGGTTTAGTTCAGCTTTTATGATTCATGTCTTTGCTGTGCTAGTCTTGACAGATTAAGAGAATTACACACCCGTGCTCCTCTTATTTACACGGTCGAGTTGGTTTGTGATCCCCTGTAGAGTTCATTTCAAAACCCCCTTGTGCTTGGTGAAGGAAGAAACTTCAGTAACCATCAGCTGTGGCATTGATCCTTCAGAGAAATTAACCAACTGAACTGAGACTTACTGTGAAATCAGTGATGCTCAGCAGCCGCTAACTTCATTTGCAACTCACCAGTGTTAATGCATTTAAAGTATTGATCCTTCCTAGTGTGCTTTGCAGCTCTGGCTCCCTTTTGGCATTGCTAACACAAAGGCAGCTCTTTCCAAAGCCAGGATGAGCAAGCAAAACCTTTCGACCCCGAAAACAAACTCATTATTCAAAATGCTTGTCGGCTTGCTGCTGCAATTGAATTGATTGGAAAAAAATAAATAAAAAAAGGAACTGTGGCAGATAAAAATCAGATTATTTCAGAGCATGGGAAAAGAACAGGCAGAGGAAACATCCTGCTGCCTGAGGGGAACAAATCTTCCCCCCTCCCTGATACCATTTTTTGCTTTATTGTTGCATTATTGTGTTATTGTTAGGTTTTTGCATATATATAACACCTGGCATTGAGAAGGAGCACTGAGAGCTGTGGCTGTGCTGGGAAAAGCCCACAATTCGGACATTCATTGCCCAACAAAGCCAGAAGAACCACGGGGTTTGCCCCATACCGTTTCTAGTACTTGTGCAGGTAGTTTTGGGAAGGACATTACCCTTTTAACATCATGGGTTCTTAAAGTAAAGCCTTAGCTTTCAATTGATTACTAAACCAAACTAGCTTGATTTTTTTGCTTTTGCAGCAATAAAAGAGCTTTCAAATGTAAACTGCAACTGAAAGCAGGGGAGCTGCTGTTTGCAGCCTGCTCTCTGTGTAGCCCTGCCTGTGCTTTCCACCGCTGTGTTCCCTGGGCTTTGCAGTGAGCTTGCTTACACAGTGCTTTTCCTTGCCCTATTTAAGTGCCTCTGCAGTGTGCTCATGGCGAATTAGGTTACTCTATAGAAAAGTATACTGCAAAATCCCCTTCTCTTGCTTCAGCTGGTCCCCCTTTACATAGCTGAGTGCAGTCTGTCTTTCTCCAGTTTTTTGGAAAATGTCAACCACATCGTGGGGGCTACTACACAGCAGAGTTGGCTTGGACTGCCTTTGACACTCCAGAGGCTACCGGTCCCCCAGTTTCTCCAGTGATCCCAAGCCTTCTCTACTTTCACTTCTTTAAATGTGTTTAATTCTTCTACCCATATATCCTGTGCACTCCCCGGCTCCAGATCTCAGCAATGGTTGCACTCAGTTTATAATCTCTGTCATTAAATGTCACATCTGGGCATTTTCAGATGCACATATCTCATTCTTTAAAATATGCAGGTGTCTAATCCTGACCTTCATTAGTGCTGTGACAGATTCCAGCCATCCTGTTTGTTACTCTATTATTTAGCTGCTTGTCAGCTACTCTCTGCAGCTCCCCATTACTTCTGATGCAGAGATGCAATAATTAGATGCCTTGTTTTTCAGGCATCTTTAGCATTGCTTGAACCTACTAATTCAATAACACAAACTCAGCCAGGATAAAAACCCATCTGTTTACAGGCCGTTCATAGAGGCCCTGTTATTTTTAGTGACACGGAATAGCTTGGGAGCTGTGAAGGGTTGACGGGGTGGATCTGTGGCTCAGACCCTGCTTTAAGACAGGCACAAAGGAGACATGACACTTGCCTTCAACATACAATGTTTGCTGGTCTCCACGAAACACACAGCAGAGCTGCAAAACTTATCTGGCAAGAGCCGGGTAGTTCCTGATCCTTTTTCCAGCAGTAAACATAATGAGGCATCTCTAAGTGGTATCTCTTAAATAGAGAGAGACAATCCCCAAGCACTGCAGAAAGGCTTCAGGAAGGACCTCTCTTCTTATTCTTCTGTACAAAAAATATCAGATTTTTTTTTTTTATTTTCGTGAGTAATTGTGATGTTTACAGAAACTGTTCTCTGAACAGCTAGGAAAGCTTGTTCTTCTTGTTCCTTCTTTTTTGCTTATATCCTTCTACCTGTATACTCTGCTGCCTGGCTATGTTGAGAACATATACTGTCTGGTATGTCATAGTATACCTGCAATCTTACTTTGTTATGAGGATGCCAACACTGTGATGGAAGGGAGGCTCCAATACCTCTCTCAGGGCTGGACAGGTGGGCTGAGTAAGCCAGAGGTAGAAAAGCTCAATGGAGGAAGGAAGGAAGGGATGTTTCTTCCTTCTCCTTCTTCTCCCTCCTTGGAGAAAGATGCTGGTTGGTGTGAGAACGTTGAAGGCTGTGCCCACCAGCCCAAATGGGCTAATAAAGCCGTATTCTTTCAGTGTTATTTTGTACTTGCTGATTTCCTTTGCTGATTTCCTTCCCCCTGCCCAGTGTTATCAGACACGCTCCCACCACGTCTGACCTTTACAGGATAGGGAGGTTATTGTGGCTGTGACTGTTCCTGAGCATCAGCAAAAGAGGAAGAGAAGACCGAGTTGAAATTGCACTGTGTGCGTGCTTGTGTGTTTTAGATACTGAGAGAACAAGCCTAATTTATTATGAAACAGAAGTTAGCTTTACATTTTCATAATTAGGGAGGATGCTAATGTTGCATGATTGGAAAATGTCACCCTGCACAACTAATTTGCAAGTGAGGCCTAATTGAAGTTCAGCATCATCTGCAGCTCCTCTAGTGATAACTTTTTTTGCAAGGTGCTGCAGAAATGCAGAGAGTGGTTAGCAGAGTGTAATTTATCACCTTGTTTCCTAGCAGATAGAGGGATCTGGGAGGAAATGACCAAAAAGAAGCAATACCAAAGCCCAGAGCCTCAGGCTGGTGGAACAAAGCACTCCATATAACCACAAATGACAGGGTTAATTATCCCACGGCTGCTGCAGAGAACAATACATTTCTCAGGCACTCTGTCCTGCAGAGTTGCTGAAGAAAGTTGGATTGGGCATGTCATTATATCACACAGTGTCGAAAAGGTATGGATGGGCCTGTCCTTATCTAAAGTACACTGGGGATTGCTTTGTGTCCTGAATACAGAAGAGATGAGGACCACACAAAAGGCGCACACAAAATGCTGCAAGAGTGGAATCTTCTCTTTGCTGTCCACAAACTGTGTTTCTGTGGGGGAGACCCAAGTCTTGCTCTGGTTTCAAATTATGTAACCCCATTTTCACTTGCACAGTCTTGCTCTAATGAAGAAAAGCTGTGACTCTAATCCTTCTCAGATCTCCCAGGGGTATGCAGTACTTAGACACCAGCCTCAACCTCTCGAGTGATATTTGCTTTGCTGCAAGACTTTCCTGGTCTCTGCCCATGTTATGCTTCTGGCCTGCCCAGGTGTGTTCGGGCAGGTGAAGTCCTGCGTGCTCAAATCATGAGAGGAACATATTAGATCTGGAGGTAGTCCTGCCTAGACATGCTAGGTAGTCATAATATGTGTGACTCAGTTTCCAAGGTGCATGATACTCAGGAGATGGCATTGCACAGAGGAAAGGGGCAGGATTCAGCCCCTGTCAGAGATAATACAGAACAGCTGCACAGGTTGCTCATCCTAACTCACTGTCTCCAAAGGTGGCTATAGACATATGCATTATGCATAAGGACAAGGCAAGGGTTTGTGGTGTTTTCTCCCCAGTACCTTCCCTGCCTCCAACCATTTGCGACTCAGGGACTTCCAGGGCTAGATATGTTCTCTATGGATTTAATAACGCTGACTGGATTTTTCTGTTTTTCTTTGAACTTCTCTGCTCTTCCCTGAACCCTTGTTAACTTTAAGAACCAACTATATATCCAATGGTGAGAAATTCCAGAGCTCAATTATGCCTTCTCTGTGACCACCAAGTTCTTGTGCTGGAAAAGACCGTGAACACTCATTATCCTTTCCTTGACACTCATGATTTTATAGCCTCCATCATGTTTTTTCCCAGTCATCTCTGTAGCATCCTAGATTATACTCTCATTCCTCATGGAGAGATCATTCTAGCTCTTTGAGCACCCTTGCTTTCATTTGACTCTTAGTCCCATGATTCCCTCTCCCCTTTTCCTATCGGATGTTTACAGCTTCCCATTTAGAGATGGACTGGGAAACCCAGGCGGAGGGAGTCTAGCTGGTCTTATGAAGGTGAAGCCTTCTACATGTCCCCTTGTAACAGATAACCACTGGAAGAGCTCAGGTATTTGCACTGATCACCTCACCTCAAGGTAGGCACCTGCAGCCTGCTTGGGCTGGATTAACAGGATATACCTTTGGCATGTGGTAGCAGGTGAGAAGATTTGGCAGGAGGGAGATAGGAGAGGGGTAGCAGATCTCAGGGCTGCCTGTTGAGCGGGGCTTCATCCCACTTTCAGCCTGATCTGGGTTCCCAGAGAGCTGGAGAATCCGGAACCAAAAGGCTGGACTTGTTTGGCTGTGGGACTTATGGGTATGGTTGAGAAGAAAGGATTTTGGCTCCCATTCCTCAGCCCATTCCTCCCATTCCTCCTCTTCCCCAGCCAAACCTCCATGAGTGAGGGGATGCTGTGGCTGTAAGCTGGATTCCCCAATGTCCCCACCACATCTACACCCTTGTTCAGTCTATTGGGTGGGGGACACAGAAAAGAGCTGTGAGCTCCCACACCATCCACCCGATTGCCAGCTGACTCCTCCATCCTAGTGCTGGGACATCCCACCTGCTGGGGAGTGGGCCAACAGCTTCTTGGGTCCTTGGGACCTCCAGCTGCAGGTGGCTCCCCATCAGCCCCATCCTGGGGAGAAGCCCTGGGATTCTGGGGGGCTCTGCACACTGTGATTTACTGCCTGACATAAACGGACAGTGAAATATACTGTCGCACCCTCACAAACACATATGCACACGCTCATTTCACTATGTGGCTTCCTCCAAACCCCAAACACATTTAACATCTAACTCCACACAGAAATATATATAGCGCGTGTCTCATGCACTGGCGCTTCCCGAGAGATTTAACATACACATGCACAGGGTTATAATGAAACACACATGCACACACACGCACGTCTCAGTTTAATGTCCCAGTGCCGCCCGATGGGGAAATCACATCACCCCTGTAAAGCCCCCTGCACTACATTACGGGAGAGTTAATTCACTAGAGGAAACTATAATCTGATTTCAGCCTTACAAGCCAACATTATTATTCTTTTCTTTTCTATTCTTTCATGCTTAAACTGATCCGCTGTCATTCTTTGTCTCTCTCCATCTCTAGCTTGTATCGCTTTCAGTGCAGCCTGTCTACATTTTATTTTCCACCTCCTAATATTCAATTGCATTTTAAAGCCTGTCCGTGCTCTCTCCCTCTTCCCCCCTTCCCTTTCTCCCCCTCCCCTGCAAATCCCCCTGCCCAATGACACAGCTTTCTTCCTGATTTCCTCCCTGTGATTTCTCCTCCCTTTCTTCATTATCAGCATGTCAGATTAGGATCTGACAAGAAAGTAGAATCGACTGTTCATCCAGAGCTTTACAGCCTAAGCAGGATTACTTACCCTGATATAAAAGATATTTTTATTCTTCTGTAACTGGAATACATCTAAAGATTCCCATCATCTCACCAAAGCTGTGGGCTTCTGGCCTTTTCCACTGGGAAATGGGCAGTCCATTAAAAACTGCTGCTTGGTGCTGTAAATCTCTCAGGGACTCTTTATGCATCGTGAAGAGGGGACGGTGCTTGGACAATGGACTGCCAAGAGGAAACCTGGGGGATGATGTCCCAAGGCTTGCTGGGTGAAGATACCTGGAGTGAGAGATGTTTGAGCCTAGAGTAGTCTCACCATGGACTGCTCTCATTGCAGGTTGTCCTGGTTTCAGCTGGGATAGAGTTAATTTTCTTTGTAGTAGTTAGGATGGGGCTGTGTTTGGGATTTATGCTGAAACAGTGGTGATAATGCGGAGATGTTTTAGTTGTTGCTCAGTAGCGCTTACACTAGTCAAGGACTGTTTCAGCTCCCCGCGCTGTGCCGGGGGCACGGGAAGCTGGGAGGGGACACGGCCGGGACAGTGACCCCAACTGACCCAAGGGATGTCCCACGCCATACNCCCGCCCCCGCCCCACGGGGGGGGGAGTGAGCGAGCGGCTGCGTGGGGCTTGGTTGCTGGCTGGGGCTAAACCACGACAGCAGGGAGTATTTTGCTCTTCAAAACCACCTGGGGAACACCAGCAAACCTCAGCCCACAACCCATTCCCACACTCCTCCCTCCTGCCAAGGAAGGGGTGCCATAGACAGATGCATACTACTATTTTGGAGGCCTGAGAGGTCACCTAGGTCACAGGATCAAATTGCTGCTCCGGGCTTGGAGGAGGTAATGGATTGATTAACATGTTGAAACGATGAAGCTGATTTCCATACAACAGTGCAGATTTTTGCAATGAGCACAGTTGGCCTTCAAATTCCTGATCTGTAAAATCCCTCTGTTTAGTGTAAAGACATGCTGGCTGATTTATCCACAGAGCCCACACCAGGTAATGCTCTGTCTCAAGCCATAAACCTCTAAAATTGGAACGAGAGCGCTGGGGCTGGTAATGCAGAAGCAGAATAAAGGCAAAGATGGTTGATGTTTCCCTGTGTCTGGAAGGACTGAGGTAGTGAGGGCTCCTGAGCACCCAAAGTGGGATGGACCACGGGAGCACCAAGGTGAAGTGATGGGTTCCTGTGGGCTGAGGTGCACAGATACATCCTCGCTGTCCTGACAAAGTCCTGACAAAGTTCATCACTTGGGGAAATCAGGTGTGAACGACACCTGCGACAGAAAAAAACATGGGTTGGGAGCTGCATGATTTTACCATCCGGAGCAGGGTTTGCCTCCTCCCTTTTGCATCTGAGCTAGACCATCAAATGTACATAGTTCAGGGATATCTTCTCCCTTGTCACATGGATTCTCCCAGTCCCCAGCGATCTGGACTGTCTGATGCAGGACATTATTTCTGGCTGTGGCCATTGGCAGAAGTTTCAAATAAAAGTGTCAGTATGCTCCAGACAGAGAGGGAAAATAATTTGTTCCCCTATAATGAGGTATCCTCCTAATACCTAAGAGATTAACTTAAAATCTGAAACATAGGATGTTAGATCCCTCTTGAGAGTTTTTTTAACATTAGCTGTTACAACTTCAGATGTTCGGGTTATCCTTATAAACGTCCAAGCCATCTTTGGGTCTGGCTGAGTTCCTGGCCTCATTGACATCTTATGGAAATGAGCCCTTCAGTCTAATTACACTTTGGATGACAAGAGATTTCCTTTGCATTGAATATCTCTGTCTCATTCTTGTCGTACAAGACAGAGGGAGAGCTGTTCTTAGCCTGCCTCCCTCATTTTACGTACATCCTCTTGTCTGCACCCTTTCCTCCCATTTCTAATATGCCAAATTATAATTTCATAAGCTTTATTTACAGGAGATATTTCTCAGGGAGTTAATCCTTCTTACTCTTCCCCTGTGTTGCTCTGTAGATATGGTGACCTTCTAGGTAAAATCATGGCTACAGTGATCTGTATGACTGCAGTGTAGGATATTCTGTAACATTGACAAACTCCTTCCATATGCCTTAAGGATGAGCCATAAAGATGTGGCATAAGGAAACAGTTGGTCAGTAAGGATATGGCATAAAATATGCAATGTAATATCTGCTTTACCTTTGGAATACCTCTGTGGTCTATGGACCTGGGGCATAAGCTAAGCCGGCCCTCTGGGTCCCTTCTTGATATAACATAGTTAATTGAGCTGTCAATAAAATCAATGAGAAGTCTGTATATTTTTTTTCCATGATGTCTTATTCTGGGAGAGCTGACTATTCAGCTGCCTGGGGTCTCTGAAGCAGCCCCTGGAGTTGCTAGAGTTATTGGGAGGATCTGGGAAATGCTTGAGTTACTGAGTGGGGATGTGAATTTGCACTGGATATACACAAAGGAATAAGGGTGAGGATTTGCTTTAGCTAAAGGATCATGTGTGCATGAGAATGAATGGGAATTAGGTCCTCATGAGAAGGTGGCAGTGAATGCTTGTTTGCTTCCTCTACAGGAGATGCTCTGAACTTCTTGTGGTAAGAATAGGTGAATATGGGATGTGAATGGGTGAGAAGTCTGTACAGAAAAGGGACAAAGGAGTAAGACAAGCTCAGGGATGCTTCAATTGGCTTAACCCTGAAGGGAAGCTCCCTTGATCTTCACCCAAAGTCAATGATCCTTCATGATCATGGGGATCACTCAATGCTCAGTTTCACATCCTTTGCAAACCCAGCCATGGCAATTAGTCGTGACTGCCCTTCCACCTGGCAGTCTGATCCAGAAGCTCTCCAGTCAGCCCCTCAGAAAGCTGGGGACAGTGACAGTGTAACTCCCCCCTGC
Source organism: Anhinga rufa (assembly GCA_013400875.1). NCBI lineage: Eukaryota > Metazoa > Chordata > Aves > Suliformes > Anhingidae > Anhinga > Anhinga rufa. The sequence goes on from VZTV01014154.1 coordinate 41,293, forward strand.
TCGGTATTTCTGTCCTTTAAGCAAGATTTCTTTTAATGGAACTGGTTTGCCTTAAGCTGAAAAGTAAGCTAAACAGGCTACAAGACATTGTGCAGAGAGATCAGAGGGAGTTAAAAATAAGTGAAAGAAGGGAAAGGCATGGAGAAGAGAGGGTAGCAGCATGAAAGGGGGATCCAGGGTGAGAGTGTAAAACATATTGCTCATGTAGAAGGTGAAGTCTGCAGAAAGTGTTATTGTTCATGTGATTTTCTCCTAATCAGAGCATAGAAGCAAGAAACAGAGGAATATTTTCCCCATGTTGCATTAAAATGCCTATCATTTTCTGTCTGAAGCTACTAATTTCAGAATCATTAGGGGAGCAATTGCGAAGGCACATTTGACTGAATTGCTTTTCTGAGGCCAGCTCTCAAAAACGACAGGGTGAGGACAGCTTTTGTACCTTCTCTGATGGCCATGGGAGAGCAGGTCTCCACTCTCATCCAGCAGATCCCACTGTGGAGGCCCTGTGAAACAGCAGCAAAGCACAAGGCTTTAGTCCGCAGCAGCTTGGAGTAACTAAGGAGAGGCAATTTCATGACTCACAGTTAATGTCTTGCACTTTCACCTTACTTGCAGGGCTTATTCCTCCACCCCTGGGTTCACAGGTGAGACCCATCCCTCTGGTAGGTATTACCATGGCTTTGTTGACATGTCTCCATGTCTAGCAAAGGAGAGAGAGAGGTCAGAGGCAGGGATACAGCCTGCCTAGGGTCATATGGGTGACAGGGTCAGAAGTGGGGTGTCTCAGAGAGCAAAACCTTTCTTTTGTACGTGATTCCTTCTCTAGTAACTACTGGGCAGAACTCAAACCCCATGAGCTTTTCGACTCACATCACCCCATCAAGGATGCCAGTACTTACATCCATGCTTTATACAGTGGAAAGGGAACCACCAGGAGTTTGGCCATACAGGAATGTGGATGCTGTTGTGTTGGCTTGGAAAAGACCCCGAGGGCCAGATCCAGAAAGCATAAAGCTCATAGCACTGAGGAAGGATCTGTCCTCAGTTCCGACTCATGTCTCGCTTCTCAGTTTTCTCCAGGATGGTATGTGCTGTTGTTCACACCTCAAATCCCATTTAACTTGCCAGGTTCTAAATATCTTGTCCCCATGAAGCCCATGGCAGATTCATGCTCCAGTATCCCATAATCGATCTTAAAATCCCAACACAAGCCCATGCACCTCTTATAAACAAACAAACAAATAATAAAAAAAAAACCCAACTCAGCCCACAGCACACAGGGGTAGGATCTAGAAGTTTTATATCTCTGTTTCATTACAAACTACCAACTCAGGCAGACCCAAAGAGCTGGGTGGATTCTGATTGACCTGACACCTGCGCTTACGGGTAAGATGCTCCCAGAGCAACTCAAGAGGAGATGAGACAGTGCCAGGCCTATTTAAAGCAGTGGTTTTAAATTTAATTTCTTAGCTGGGGGGTTGGGGGAGGGATGGAAGGCAACAGCTGTCTCATTATACCATTGAGGGTTCCTTAAGTGAAAACTGAATAGATTAGTCATGGAGAAAATTAAGACAGGGTCTTTAAGCCATCAATAGCTCCCGATTTGAGTGCAGGAGGGAAGGGAGTTGGTATTTTACTTCAATCTTACTGTCTGGGGTTTCAAATTTTATTTTTAAATGTGTCTTGAAGCCAGATTTGAAAGATTTATTTTTTTTACAATCCAGCAGTGATTTTTCCCCATCAGTGCCAAGGCTGATGTGTGGGGTTGGAGAGGCTTGCAGAAGGCTGCATTGCATTTTTAGTCAGTGATCTGAGTCTTCCTGTGTTTTCAGTTTAAGCAGAAAGCCAGGATCAGTTCTCCCATGTTCCACCAAGGGACTATATTCAGCAGGATGCAGAGTCAAGCTCCTGAGCACTTGTCTGTTACCTGTTATCCTTGACCTAAACAGTGTCTTCAGCTTCATCCTATTGCTTCAACAGGAAGAACTGCAGGTGTCGGAACAGACATTAACATGGGTTTGGGGGCATTTTTGATGCTTTGGAAGCTTCCCTGAGCATCTGCATCTCAACACCAGCACTCTGGGGGAATGATCTGTGTATGGCCAGTGCTTCTGACCACTGGTTTGAGGTGGTGCCTCTCATGCCTTTCCTAGCACTGGTTCTGCTCCAGAGTCCAGCCAGGTCTCCAACTCCTTTGCTGCCTCTATCTCACTCTCTCTTTTTTTTTTCTTCTCTTCCTCGGCAGCAATATTTGACAGAACAAGATGAAATGTGGTAGAGGTGGAACCCCAGATGGACCGTTGCCAACTAAACCCAATTATTTGGCTGATTCTTGATCAGATCAATTGCCAGCTTAGGGTGATCAAGTAGCTAAGGTATTTATTGATGGAAAGGATATTGTGTGAGCATGTCAAGAGCTTTACTGAGGTTAAGCTGTCTTACATCTGCTGCCGCTCCCCTGACCCGCAAGGATCGTTACACTGTCATAGGAGGAAATTAGGTTGGTTGGACATGATTTGTTCCTGGGAAATTGAGGATGGATGCTGCTTATCCCCTTGTTATTTTCTAGGTGCTAAGAGTCAGGTTGCTTGACTGTTCGTTCCAAGATTTTTCTGAGTGTTGAAGTCAAGCTGATTTGTCCCTAATTCCCCAGACTCTTCTTCCTTTTTACTCTTTTTCAGGAGGATGATGGATTTGCTAGGTGATAATAGCTTTGCATTTCTACCAGATTGTACAGTTCAAATGACAGAGGGTTGCTTTGCAGTGCTGAAGGTCCTACCTTCCCCATGAGATGTGGGAGAGGAAGGGCAGATCGTCATATAAAGATATAGTGATTATGGTTCCCACATCATAAAGCTAACTGGGGCAAGACTGCTACAAGCTGAGGAGCTCTGCTTGGTACAGTGCCCCTGTGGCTTTCGCAGATAGAGTGCTGGAAAACACGCTACTTGTTAGTTTGTTTTTAAATCAGACATCCTATTATTAGGAAAAGCTGTTCCTAAAGGCTAGCTGGGAAATAAAAATGAGCACAAACTCTTTTTTTTTTTTTCCAACCCAAGTATCATTTCTGTTGAGATTTTAATTACTTTTTTTCTTTAATAATGAGTCATTGCATTGTTCTCTCCATGTGCTCGCATTGTTATGATTCTGAAAACACAATTAGAGTATACATTGCTAATTTCATCTTGAAGGGTGTATTGTGGGGAATTAAAAAATAAAGGCAGGGGGACCTTGTGTTCACTGTTGTCGCTGCAAACAATAGCAAGCAGGGTTCAGACAATATGCTGGCTGGGATGGCTCTTGTTCCCTGCCTTAAGAGAATGAACATGGCACAGAACAAAGCCTGAGCTGAACATTTCATGGAGTATGCTCCGTTGACCAAAATGCAAGGGTTGCTGTATGTGAATAGCACAAAACAAAAGAGATTTTAATTGCAAACATTGATCATACCCTTTGGTCTCTGGCACGGGTTGCTATGGCTTCGTCACTCAGAAGGTTTGCTAGCTGCAACTTTGCAAATATTTTTCAGGGGCCTCTGTCATGTGACCTTGTCAAAATGACAGAAAGTTGCTTTTTTTCCCCCCCATACAATAAAGAATCCAGCTTTTTTTCCTTTTTCTTTTTTAAGAGTGCAGCAAAACCCTGCTAGCCGTGAAGCTGCTGCTGTTCCTCAGGCCACACTTTCAGTCTCAGATGACCAAGCTGAAGGAAACTAGGACTCCTGTATCCTTAGGCTAAAGAATAAGGCTCTCTCTGACTTTTTGTCTGCTCACAAATTCTGTTTGGGTAGACAGAGGTAGCAAAAGGTCTGTGTTATGGCCTTGCCATAGGTCTGCTAGCTGGGAGCTCTCCTGGGAAGCCAGAAGAGAGGTTACATCTGCCTCTCAGAAAACCTCTGTAAATACCAGGCTGCAGTGCAAATAGAGGAGCTGCAGCCTCCTGTGAGCACTTTTCTAAGGAGGCCAACATGGTGCTCTGAACAAAGGTGGCTAATGAGTAGCTCTGGGTCTGTTGAGCACACTGCTGGACTGAGCTAGAAACACAACAAGCCAGGGCCAGTTCTCTGATCCTGAGGCCAGCTGGCACAGCGTGGCTTGCATCCATACTGCTGAGCTCTCTTGTCCCCACATCACTGTGACTTGGTCCATGGTTTCTATTGGGAACGGCCCTGGCTTGGGATAGCCCTGAGCTGTGCTCGAGTGTGGTTCAGGGAAGTGCTGTCTGCACATAGCCAAAGCCACTGCAGGACCCATTCCAAGAGCTTCACAGTGTGGACCAGTAGTGGTCACTGCTTGGCCCTATGTCATGACTGGTTAGGTTAGTGGTATAGACAGGGCTTAGTTAGGCCAGCAGCAGTTTAACTGTGGTGTTTGTCTTACATGCAAAGCTGTTCCTGTCCACTGCTGCACTGTGGACTGTAGGGATAATGTTAATGATGATCACCATCCCTTAGTTACAAAACAAACATCCTACACAGACACATACATGATACAGGACAAACCTTAACTGAAATTATGGGTAGAAAATCCCAGAACTTGCAGTTCATGAACTGCAGGCTGCTCAAACACATTCCTTCCAACATGGCTCATGACTGCAGCTGAGCTAAGCTTAGAAGTCTCTTCCTTTGATGCTTTCACAGAATCACAGAACAGCAGGGGTCGGAAGGGCCCTCCGGAGCTCCCCCCGTCCAGCCCCTGCGTGAGCAGCACCCCCAGAGCAGGGGCACAGGACCGCGTCCAGGCGGGGTGGGAATGGCTCCAGGGAAGGAGACTCCACAGCCTCTCTGGGCAGCCTGGGCCGCTGCTCTGGCACCCGCACAGCAAAGGGGTTTTGCCTCAGATTTCAGTGGAACTTCCCGGGTTCCAGCTTGTGCCCGGTGCCCCTTGTCCTGTCGTCGGGCACCGCTGAGAAGAGCCCAGTCCCACCCTCCTGACACCCGCCCTTCAGATCCTGATAAGCACTGAGGAGATCCCCCTCAGCCTTCTCTTCTCCAGGCTGAACAAGCCCAGGTCTCTCAGCCTTTCCCCCCCAGGGAGATGCTCCATCCCCTGAGCATCCTTGTGGCTCTG